>JTDE01001184.1:125644-138043 GCA_014338405.1 Paragonimus skrjabini miyazakii
TGACGGTCTACGCGAACATGTGGGAGCACCTCCTTTGAATCCATCATTTTGATTACCGTAATGTGTTCGAAATCTGTAACCTTCCGGTCGCATCCATTCACATGATAGCCACTCATATCCTAGTGAGGTACGCCTGTATTTAATTGGGCTGTTCAGTAACTCATCCTTGACTGGTACGGAATTATATTCGTCACGTAAAAATTGAATAAATGTTGTGTGACAAGTTCGGTGCAAAATACCTCGGAAATGTTATCGTCAGAATTCATTATCGTAAGCAGAGGGCGTGCGCCCGCTCATTTTGTCGACCAATCCAAACCGAACTTGAACTGTTCGTGTTCTAATCTTCGAGATCATTCGGTTGATTCGCTAAGTGATGTACCGCATATTTATTGCTAGACGGAAGATATCAATATATCTCGAACATATTTGATTGCATAGGTGGTGTGAACCCTATACGTTTTCCTTAAAATGGACTTTGGACAACCTAGGAAATTTTTAACAAGCATTGAAAGAGAACGTACCACTTAGCTGTGATCTGTTGAAGCCGACTACCAAGAAAACCTCCCATGATATGAATACTATCTATTTTCAACAAAATCATTATGTAAAATGCTTCCTCTTTATAGTTGTAATACTCGCGTACTATAGCAGTGATTTCATTACAAAATGAAGCATAGCGAGGTGTGAAGGATTCTCATTGAGTCGGCCAATCGACAGTTACAATTGTTGTAAGTATTGGGTTTTGCAATTTACATCTGTCTGTGTTACCAATGATAGTTGCCGCTATTGTTTTAGTTTGACACACTAATTTTAGTGTCATTCAGTCGTGCACAAGCAAAGTCACAAGGTCGTTAAAACGAACATGATTAGTAAACTGTGTATTGCTGAGTGCACATGTGAGGGTTCACTGTTCAGATGTACCGAAGTGTGCAGGCAAGCCCAACGTTGAATGGTGCGGTGCGATCTCGGTACTTTGGAGGCCATCACTTTTGCATTATCAGCTGGCAATACTTAATCGATTTGAAGAACACAACTCAGTGTTTAGGTCTGAAGTTCATAATCGTGTTACACACACTGCACTCTAAATTGACGTACCTGCAGATAACCCTAGTCTATTGAACAGCAGGTACTATATAATGGCACTCACATTTATCTCAATCCATGCTGCATTGTCATGAATCCATTGCAGTTTGTTCTGATTTGTTTCACCTTCCTTGATATTATAGTAGAAATCAGTAAGTTTCCTGTTTGTGTGTTGGCGACTTGATCGTGAAATACTTATGTATACTACCCTCTATCACCTACCAGCCAGATAATTGAACCTGTGAACTGGTGCAACATAATTCTGTGTAATACGGAAAGATTCATTAAAGTTTGCAATTCTTTCATTGCTTTACATCACGAATGTTCTATGGATACGCAGTTTCCGAATCACAACGATTTAAATAGTCGACGTTTCAAACGTATTCGAGGTTGATAAATTTAGAATGAGATTAGAAGTCATCGGACTCTCATGACACATCGTAGTATTTTTCTGTCAAAAGGATTCCGTCTGGCTAAGGTGCTGTACCATAGAGTA
Source organism: Paragonimus skrjabini miyazakii (assembly GCA_014338405.1). NCBI lineage: Eukaryota > Metazoa > Platyhelminthes > Trematoda > Plagiorchiida > Troglotrematidae > Paragonimus > Paragonimus skrjabini miyazakii. Next base: position 127,224 of record JTDE01001184.1, read on the forward strand.
ATGTTTCGTGATGGATGATGCGAGGCCATGTACGGATGTTTCTCGTAATGCCGCTTATTCACTGACCACTCGTTCGTTGGACGCAATCTCCCGTAGTATTCAACCGAAATTATTTTTCTGTCCACAAACATAATTCAAAAATAGTATTTCACCCGATAGTCTTACGCGATGGTTACTGAAGGGGTGTTTGTGTGATTCCTCAAATCACACCCTGTCCACCATAGTTCGAATACAGTGCTTAGTTAAACGTAGATGTGCACATTTAAGTCAGGTTCGACATAAGTACATTTCGATTTATTATGGTATATTACGTGGTTTCAGATACAGTCCCAAGTGTCATCATAATTGAATGCATTACTACAACTGTGGCATTTGTGTTCTTTCATTTGTGGTGTACAAAATCAAACAATAGTTTAGATGCTACCACCACGACTGTTATCGCTCCAACTGAAGTTTGACCATAAAGCAGGTGCATTCACTTCAAAGTCATGTATTTTTAAGCGGGGGCATTCAGGGAGTTACCAATGTTTGAGTGCATATTTTGACTTGATATATCCAGGTTTCACCAAAGTTTATCGCCACAGAATTCAGCTCGACTTCTTAAATGCATTCAAACTTAATGCTGGATAGAAGACTACGCATACCTGTCATCTAAGAGTTCAATTCAATTTGTTTCAAATTCATAGATGCAGAAGAATTAAGTAAGTCAATCTGTATACACATGCTTTTCAGTTATTCCTTCGAACCTTGATGAAACATCCTGAAATACAGGTACTTTACGCATATCTCCATTGAGATAATATTTTCTTCGTAATGCATAGTGCGCACATTGATCTTGCATGCTCAATCTCTTTTCTCAATTATTGATTGTCATTGGCAAAAATGAAGTTATTGAGGTCTTCTAAGTCAGAGGCTATTCTCAAATAAATGTCGACTAGTTTCAAACGGTTGTCAAAGCCAGAGTAGATTTCAACAGATACAACGCAATTCGTCGCTACTATAAGATCAAACATACGAGTTCTTTGTCATATGCTGGAAATTATTTTCGACCTCATTATTCAGTGACAAGTAAGTTGATCTCTGTGTCACTGATCCCACATTAGACGCAATCAACCAATAACGTACACATGCGGTCTGAGTTCTAACTCCGTGCGATAACAAACAGGAACATGAAATGTGTTTTACAACATTTCTGGTATGAGGTGACCGGCCGAAATATTTATTTAACTGCGGACGCTCCAGTCAATTTCAGGTTATGTTCAGCCGACAACAACGAAATTATCCTACTTCTTCATAAAATACGTCTAAAATCATTCGGCTTGCGACACAGGTCGTTTATAAAACGATAGGAAATTTGATAGGGAAAACACTAATGAACAACTTGAATATTACGAGTCGCACTTTGTTCAAGGCAGTTCAAACGTGTACATACAACTGCATTGTGGATTGCGGTACACGGCAGACACAAGATTCAACGTAGGTGATTTCCTAAATAACCATGCACGGACGACCTTATGTTTTTGTTACTTCAGTGTGTCACGTTTATTCCGTAATGCCTCATTTTAACTAACGCCCCAACCTTGAAGCCCTTAGTGAACAGTACGCTCTCATTAATCCATGATGAAAACCACGCAACGATGCAAGGAAATGTTGCATAGTTCTAATTATCCCTGTGCTATACAATGAGAGCACTTTCCCTAAGCCATCCCACATTGGCTGTTAGCAAGCAGACAGTTTCTGTCATGTGTCGCACGCTTAAGTAATTTTTAGATAACAATTGGAGGGGCGTAGAATCTATAGTATAAAAGAACACCATCATAGTTACTGTTGATTGCGCCCAGATGAAACATAGCAATGTGTGGTCGGACTTCGTATTGCGCCAAGCCTCACTCAGTTTATTGAAGTTTTCAGTATCCGAAATATATCGGGCATTTGTTGTTTGTTTCCTTTTGATGCTCAACGACAAATTCTGTGATCAGACTGAAATTAGGTCAACCAAACCAAGATTACAACATGCACAGACTTCAAAATGAACCTCATTATATGCCAGAGGAAGGGTGTAATGCTTAAGGATCACATATTGCAATGTCATTTGTACATTTCGGAAGATGGTTTGATGGAAAACGTGAGACAACTGCTCTTTTTTATAGGTCCCTTATTAAGTGACTTCTGTTGAGTAGTGAACATAGACAATTTCGTATATTCAATAAGTAACCATTTACGCGCAGTGACATTTGCGCATTTACCGCAAAGATCGCCTTCTAATGCTCCTTCCTCTAAGAAATTTGGAAAAAGCACTTATCATTCAATAGTATTGTTCTTTGCACGTTAGATTTCCTTCCGCTCTTTTCCAGAGATAATGCCTATGGTAATGTGTGACTAAGTCAGCCGTTCGAACCAGTCACAAAATTAGACGGCATAATAATATGAGCCGGACAGTTGATCTGAAGTAGTACAATATACAAATAGTGATGTAGCGCGAACGCAATCTGAAAATGGTAGCGTGACATCATATTGGGTGTGCACGAGACTAACAGACACTGGCATATCACAGTCAGTCGGGCTAAAGAATGAACCATCCACGAAAAGCATTTATTGAATGATAGAATCTAGTTAGCAACGATTCAAAACATATGCGCTTTCAGTCGAGCGTCCAAGAGGCACAGCGTGAGTTTTCGAATGTCCAGATTGAGTGATTGAGGAACGTTAGTCCCAGCCGTTTGCACCAAGACAGATGATTGTAATGCTTGCACTATCATGGTTCAATTGAGATCACACGCTTTACAGGTTTGCTTGGTTTTCAATTCTTATAATTTGTGAGTGTGTGAGAAGTAGTAGCATTTTATAAAATTATCGCTGGTCACAAAATATTTTGGTTGATCTGGTAAGTTGACCGTTTCATAACAGACAACATTTATACGAAATAATCCAACAGCCTCATAGAAAATATAACTGTAACAAAACTGTTATAAAAATAGTAATATTGTTATTCATCGCATACCCTCACTCCTACAATGCATAATGCAACTTTAAATTTTATCTTTCATGATCGTAAAGCCTTCAGGGTGATGCTTCACCTGGACTACAATACTGATTTGAACGCAAGAACTCTGGCGAGCATGCAATCATCAGGACTGCTATATAGCTGACAGATATTTCTTGCACAAATGTAGGTTGAAGATTCATGACAAAATTCAAGATTATATGTTTAGTTTTGAACATCGATGAGTCGTTATTAATTTGGCAAATATAATATACACATTCATACAAACCAGGTGCGAGTAACTATATCTAACCCATCTACTAGGTATTCGAGTAGAAAACAGTGGGTTTATGTAGCAAACCCGATCAACCAAGGGATATTGTTTCATTTTAACCCAATGAAAGAAGCAGCATCAATTTGTGTCCACGTATTTGGGCAGATTTTAATGATTGGCTGAGTTAGCCTCTTTCAATATATCACAAACTGGGTAGGGTTATATTTGTAGCGAAGTGAAAGGATTGTGCTCTTAAATTGTGTGACCGGTTGAATGCTGACGGTCAAGGATCAGTTTAGCGTGGTGTAATCCAACGCATTTAATTTGTGTAATTGAGTTGGATGTCTCTATCAGATAGCATTTGCTTACACTTCGTTGATTAATAATTGTGTAATTACGCTTGGTTCCTATGAGGTCGAATCATCTGGCATAATACGGCATTCATATCTGACTGTCTGACAAGTCAATCAGTGCATAGGAAAATATGATCAGAGGTAATAGTAGAAACGTACACAAACAATGTGTTCATGTAAATTGATTAGAAACACTGATATCAGCTATCGGGCAATAGGAATTATGAGAAGAACCCTCGTTTGAAATGTTAAAGTCATGGGATAAACAGAGGCTGTATTGGTAAACATGTTGCCCTGGAAATTATAGAAGCAAACGTTCAGCTCTTTTGTGTTGTTCCTCAATCAATGAAGCTAATTCCATTCTCTCACGTGTTGTTTAAATCTCTAGTGCTTAACCTTATTGAATATTTGCATAAGCAACTAGCGACTCCAAGTTCTTTGAATCAGCTGAGATTTTTATTACCACAAGTAGACATATTTATAAAACTGTGAACCATGAAATGCAAATAAATATCATCGTCGTAACAATATTTTTTTCCATTTGTAGATATTGATACCACAGCTAAGTTGCACGGAATGCGTAGTAGAACGCTTTCATCTCAATGCACTTGATGGAAAAGCGACAGTTTTACTCAAAGTCGTAATACCAAGAGAGACATTGGACGACCCAACACTGGAAAATGAACTTCTGGCTTATAAATTGAATCTTAAAATTGCAAATGGTCAAAATCGTTGTTTCTCAGCTATCAGCGATTACAGGAAAGAACTACCTGATGGTGAGATTTTCGCAAATTCTGATTGATGACTTGGCAACTAGTGATAATAAATTAAACTCTTGTAATTATTACTGTACTCCAATGAAAATGAACGCCAGATGCGTACCATTAATTTGTTCTCTTCTGATAGCACTCGGAATGATCACACCCGGAGAGTACCGTCGCTTAGCGCTTCGAACAAGTAAGTTAATGAGTTCATGATTGATTTGACAAAAGTAATATTTCCTCCGGAATAATATCCCATTCCGATATTGGGTAGAAAATCATTAATGTCAAACGTTTTTGAGTAAAAATTAAGGAATTCTTTATTCGAGTTACAGCTTTTGTTAGGTGACGCCAATTAAACCTGAACCTGCCAAAATTGATAAATTAATCAATCACACTTTCCAGTTATATATCACATTTCATCAGTGAATTAAACTCAATTAATTTGTACAATGTGAATTCATCAATAAATACCGACTCAACCAAATTTCGTTACCGTCACTAATCTAATGACAAAGCAGTTCTATCGTTCACACTTTACAATCAACTAACCATATCAGTTCGTATTTTGTTGAACAGCACTTCAGTTTACATCCACCGTGACCCTATGATGAACTCAGATTTCCTCACGGCTTTTGAATAATGTCTTTTCATAAATACATCCAGTCAGGAAACATATCGCATGATATACGTATGTTTTGCCACATAATCTTGACAAGAATTGTGAGTGAATGCTTGTTCAAAATACACATAACAACAACCTTACATTTGCCAGTACAGAAAACATGTAATGGCCCTCATGGTTCTGGATGCAGGACCGTGATTGCTGTCGGGTCTGTGGGTGAAAAATTGGTGTAATTCATAAGGGGTCAGGGTTCTGCAAAGCATAAATGTGCTGCTTTGTGAAAAATGGCACTGAGTTATGTAACCCGGCTGAAATTAACTCGGCAATTGCCAAAATTTGATATTTGACCGACTTCTGGTAGAGTGAATGATTTTACTTCGACCTATGACCGTTTTTGCCTCCGACACATCCATTTGAAGACATGCTGCAATGTGAAACCATTTTATTATTGATGGACTCAGTGAAATCCGTTCTCACTCAGGCTGGATGATCCGTTATGGTGCGTTTGGGTAGTCGTTCATTCGTTGAACCGTCCTAATCTGTTGTGCAGCATCTGCAAGTAAAGTACTACACAGAAACTTTGATGGTTTCCGGATGATTAGGTTGAGTACATGCTAGAAAGTAAACGCGCTCCACGTTGATTCAGCCTGATTGCAATGCATTTCGGTTTGCATGCTTAGTCTAAACAGGGCATATCGTTTTGACCTGAGATATTAGAGAGCGGAACAAATTTCCTTTCTGGATTACAGAATTATGTTGGTCAACATATTGGCCAGCCTACATGTTCTTGCAAAATCCGTCCGTACTAAGAGAACATCGAGATGTAGGTAGAAGTTCACGTCGACAAAATGTAAACAAACAAGCTGATGGCGTACGTGTATCGTCACCAGAAAAGTATTGCGGGAGCGCCTGCCCAAAGTTTCCACATGGGCATCGCTGCGTCATCAACCTGTTGTCGAAAATTTCACCTGAATGTTCAGTGTAAGGAATTTACTTGAAATTTTAGTCTCTGCATTTGACTGAACAAGTAATTAGTGGACAAAATGGATTGCTTATTTTAATGACTTATTCAGAAAAATTGGGGAAACATCAATAAGCACAAATTGTGGTCCTTTTCTAGCTCCGAAATTTCTAACATAACAGACGAACTCAAAACTGTTTGGTAGATCATAGGGTCAAAGATTTTGGCAAACTGCTCGGAGTTTATTAGGCATATGTGGTTGAGAGAACAGCACATGTCCAGGCTTTATCTGAGTGGCACTTTTGTTTATGAACATTCGGAGGAACATCGTAATGTTGGTCAACAGTGCTGTTCAGTTTAAGTTGATCTAATTTATGTTGCTGTTGCGTTAGCTACTTTATCCGCTTCAGGCACTAGGCATTCTGGCATTCCATCAACACCGCCATCATTTTCTCATTCTCGGTGGTCTCGAATTTTGTTTCATCCGACAACATCTGTGCAATTTTGCCGTTACAATGAGAGTACCTCGTCGCAATTATGCCACATACCCCATACGATCTTGTGAGTAGAACATACTCGCTCGTCCGTCGTGCTTCCATTGCCGATATATGTTTCGAAGTAGCAGGAAACTGTTTCACTAAGTTGGTTTTACGATAATTATTGCGAGCTTATAAAAAACGAGTTGTTCTAAGTTTCTGTTGACAGAAAGCCTGATTTCCGTTAATTGATTCCATCAGTTTCTCCAACTGAAACGCAATTTCTGTTTAATCGTTAGAAGAGCGCATTTTTATGTTTACTCGTAGAACTAGAGGAAGTAGAGTGTTGCTTCAAACAGTTTTGCTTTCAATCATCTAATATTCTGAGTTGATTGATATTTTATCAAGCTACTGAGAACCGAAAACACTGTTTCATTGCTCGCTAGCAAATGTCTTGCAAGCGAAATGTGCAATGTTTGGCCAATTTTTAGGTTTCATACAGCATAATGTTCACGATATAATCGAAACTACGAAAGCCGATATTATCCTTCAAGTTGTCTGGCAAATCACATTCCAATTGAATTGAATTCAGCACTGAGTGATAATCTGTACAAAATGAGAAATCAAACATAGGGATATTGACAAAATCACAGTTGCACCGTATTTTGGGAAGCGATGTGCAAACGATACGCACAATGTTTGGTCACTGTCTAGAAGCATAACGGTTTCATCACGGTTTTTTCCATACAAAGTTTTAATATGCAAAGTGGAGCAAGACCGTTGGCACATAAAACTTGTTATAACAAGGCATCTGGAATCAACTCATTAGCATCGCATGGCCAATAAAATACATCCTACCACACACCAAATAATTGGGAGGAGGGACTTTGTCGGTTTTATTTGCCAGTGTCATCTTGTCTGGGACATAGTTTTGTTTGACGAAACTGTATCCAATCTTACAGCTTAGGTTTGAGTCGACTGTTTTTGAACGAATTACCGTAATATGAACTTTTTGAATTTAAACGACGTTATACTGTTTTAAATGTGCAGACGAAATGGATAAAGAGATTAGTAGTTAGTACTTGGCTAACGATTGAGACACGTTGTATTTCAGTGATATTGCGACTAGGGTTTTGTTACTAAGCCTTGTTTTTCACTGCACAGCAAGCAGTTTCCATTAATATTGCATACACTGACTAGTATCCTTCGATTAGAAACTTTAGGGCTACTTGAATTTAAGCATGTCCATATATTTAAGGTGCAAGACATTTTTTAAATCACGGAAATTAAGTTTTTCTTACGGTGCAAGTTGTCTACGCTTTTACTGAAGATCAAATTTAAGCTAGGTTTTAGCTAGGATTGTTTATTGGATTGCAATCCTACTGGGTTTTGTGAATGTGTAGCAAGCCTAATCTAATATGGTTCTTTTGTGAAACTATTTTGTTAACCGATACGTTTTGTTTGCTGATTCTCAGTTTCTATTCAACCGTCGGAAAACACATTTTGTGGTTTACATGTAAAGAGGGAAGATGCAAATTATCAATCCAGATAATTATAATATCTCCGAGTAAATTGTATGGATCAGTTGAGTAATCACGGTAGTAAACCGTTGATATAGAGAGTTTTTTACGTGCCAGAAGACAATGTTGGCAAAACATTAATTCCTCGAATGTACCCACTTCTCCTAGCATATGTCACAACTGATCTCATTACATTGTTCTCGTGACGTTCAGTTGTACTCTTGATGCACTGTACATTCGGTTTCACACAACACATTGCTTCCCCGGCAATTACGAAGGCCTCTGAGATGATTATGGTCTCCTATAGCATGTTATCTAATGTTCACTGCTCAAGCTACGTGACCTCGCTTAGTCAAACAATTCGCTCAATTCGCTCATAACGAGTTGTGAACAACATGAGTTGTTATGAAATTACGTCTAAATGTTTGTTGGATAGACAAGCAACATGAACACCGAACATACTAAGTAAAGAGTTCTGATGAAACAGGTATTCTCTGAATAATAAAGTGAATTATATAACCTTCTATCAAGCCTTATCATTCGAAGTGCACAATGAAACATAACAATACAACGTAGCAAAGAAATTACATAGTCACTGCTGTGAATATTGGGAGATTTATACCGTTAAACCCATGTTTCTGTCCTCCCACAAATGTGGAAGTATACAGCAGGCTTATCAGTTTGAACCCAGTTACTCTCTTTATAAGTCGATGAACTAATTGGGTATTTGACGGTCTTCAATAAAAATGTAACTTGCGTTGTTGTAGTTATAATGCTGCCATTAGGTTTGCTTATTTTTGACCAAGAGTTTTATTTCAGGTTGCTTATCTGTGCTCAGTTTTGAGTATGAAAGTTTACTCATCATCATCTGTCCTATGAAACTGTAAAGGCCAGATGTTCGAAGCAGTACAGAATCTAATTCGAATCGTCCATTTGGTTTAATCGATATAGTGCATTTTCTCATCAACAATCAGTTGCTGGCTGATTGTGTTGTTGCATACACTAGACCGTATCTAGGGTTACAAATGGAAACAATTGCTGTACTAATAAAAATGTTACGAAAACGATTATCAGGTATTTTATATTTTTGTACATACATGCAAAGTCGTTGATATTAGACATCATTTGAACGAGTTAAGAGCTCTCCAACGACTAAGATCAAGAAGATAGGCATTAAACAAAGATGTGTGTGACTAACGTTGAAATGTTGAACGGAGGAAGAATAATGTAACATATGTATGATCTTTCGTGGTCTTTTGGTTGAATGCGTTACATGAAGACAGTTGCTATAACTACGAACATGTAACTGCAGTACACGCAAACCAAATATGACTTGAATTTTCGGGTCAGTCAGTCAGTTATTCCAGTTTTTGGCACGTCAGTAATAATTATCTCATACCGTGTTATATATTTTCGTTAGGAAAAACGTTTTAATTCCAAGTTGCAATATATATGCGTGTACCAAATTGATAACTTGTTCAAAGACTACCAACGGTTTATTTTGCTTCGCTATAGGGGAAAAATAATTCGCATTTTGCATTTTGTAATCACACTTAACTGTCTCACTTACATATGCATAATTTAGAACTACATTTGCCTGACAATCAAACAGTTCGTTGTCGTAAGAAAACAAACATAGAAATCATTGTGCACAATTTTAAACTACCTCAGTAAGTTATTTGAAAACAAGGGCTGCATTTTATCGTCAGTTAGAACAAAGACCGAGAGGAAGATTTTCCTACGTGGTCTTCATTTTTATGCGTTATACGTAATGCCTAAACTCTGATTTTCCACAGCATTAAAAATATATATCGAAGAAAGATCTTGACACATCAGGACCTCCTTCAAACTTCAGGTTTTCGATTCATTCGAACCATCCGATTAGTTGATATTGTGCAGTACACTGCCCTCCAGATAGCTATTGATGACTGCGTAATTGACGCGTACAGATAAGCTTGTAAAATTATGCAACTGAAGATATGTTGAGAAAATAACTTCTAAGATCAGATTTGTTCAAAATATCTTTTTATTCCAAATACCAGTGTTAGAAAACAGTTAAAATATTCCACATACGTTCTGATCAGAAATGATGGTATACTTAACGTATATGGTTTGTTGACAAACTCAACTCCTCATGTCACCATGTGTAAATATAACATTACAAAAGTTGTTTGCTTACCGTCTTTTCCATTCGAACTAGCTGCCGAACTGTATGCACCAATAGACGAAGATATCCAGTGGGCAATGCAAAATGATGGAGGAGAGCTGGATTTCACAAAGTTGGCTGCATACATGGACACCTTAAGGTGGATTCATAGAAAGAGAAGTCCCACTTGATATTGTGACGTTGATTTAGCAAATTCAAATTATTCAATACTTGTACAATTTTGTTCTTGTCTTGAACCATAATTTGTGTATAAAATTAGAGATGGTTTGTTGTATAAGCTTTTGTCCAATTACAAATGCTTTCAAATAACACAATGTAAAAATGTGATGTGTGAACTATGCTGTGAGACCATCTCATTTAAATTTTTGAAAGTATGTGTCATGTGCTATGACAATAGAAATAGCAACACGCAAACGTATTTTTTCCACAATTATCTTCACTCGGGTAGTATTATTATCATAAATTAATGTTATCCATTTTTATTTATCGTTCGCTAGATACAGTTACGGTGAAACATTCAGTTGGGACGTGTACAAAATTTTAGCATGGTTTTGAACAACTCGTTACAGATTCGTTGGGAATTTGCTAAATCAACGTCACAATATCAAGTGGGACTTCTCTTTCTATGAATCCACCTTAAGGTGTCCATGTATGCAGCCAACTTTGTGAAATCCAGCTCTCCTCCATCATTTTGCATTGC
>JTDE01001184.1:138635-152817 GCA_014338405.1 Paragonimus skrjabini miyazakii
TGTAGATTTGCGTGCGAAACCACTGTCATCCATGATATTGGATATTTCGCCACTGCATACTAATACGCATTATGAGGTTGCACAAGAGTGAACTTAATTAACAAAATTACTTGGGAAAATTTCCTTAACATCAAAGGAAAGGATGTGATTAAAATATATTTCGATCATTTTTTCTCAAGTGAATTGTCAGTAGTAAGAAGAGGAAATCAAAAGCGAATTCCATTTATTAGATGTTAAATCGACCGGACGTTGAAATAGTACACTGAGTAGGTCGGCATACCGCAAACCTACCGGGACAAGGCAATATAGCAATCTCAACAGTTTTCTGTTTCTTCGAACAGCTAACAAAATCTAGTCCACTGCCTGGCAACTAGAACAAGGAGTATTGTTCGGATGACGCCCTAGAGCATGAACTGCAAACAGTTCAAAACCTATTGTGGGAAAGTGGTTATCCCGAACCATTAATCATTTCAGATATGAAGACCAGAATCCCGCTTGAGGTAATTTCCACAGCGGAAGGGAAAGTCGTGTTCGTAAAACTGTTGTATGAAGGGGATATTGCAGCAGTTCAGTTTAACCACTGCATGCACCGGTCGATTCGACGTACTTTTCCAGCGGCAACCTTAAGAAGTTGGTTCACAATAATGCCGATGTTAAGATTCAGCCTGAAAAACAAGCTGCCAGTCCACGAACAGTCGGTGGTTGTGTAGTCATTTTCGTGCTGCTTTTGTACTGCAGAATATGTCGATCGTACGACTAGGCGTTTGTGAAGAGGATTAAGGAACATCATCTAGCTTAGCGGAAAACTGTTGTTGTAAATCAGTTACCAGCGTCACTTTTGCAAATCTAGCTGACACAAAGCATCTCGTAGACATCAACACAGGATTCCAGGTTTTCTACATAGTGGCCAACACTAAACCAAAACAGTCTGTCAGCGCATTTTGGCGATCGCCGAATCGATTGCTTTTAGATTACGCAACGACAATATGTGCCCCCGTGGCCACAGAACAATATCAACCAATCTAACCGCACATAAGCATCTAACCCTGACCGGGTGACGTACCACCTAGTCAAGATACGGTTCTGGCCTAACCAAATATAATGTGCGTAGTCTAGTATTATAATTTATTGTCACTCACGAACAGTCATTTCTTTTTTTCGCTCTGTCTTATGACGTCTTGATAAAACCCGTGTAATTGGATTGAAATTAACGATGTGGCAAACAATGGTTTTCAATAATTCTTCTTCACAAAAAGTTGACCGGTTCCACCAACGGAACACTTGTGAATAGCGAAGTGATATCAAGGGAGCCTATGCGCCGATGTCTATCATCAATGTCCCTTACATAATTATCTCGACAATGTGTCTATTTTCCAACTAACACAGATCCATTGTCTGTAGCTGGGTTAGTTTGCAGACTGCTGCATTAAGATATTGCCCTACTTGTGTAATCTCATGTTCATATTGCCAAATGTCTAACGAAAACGAAATGGACAAGCAGCTAGACTCAAATTTAGCTTCCAATCATTTGCATGAACGGGTGAAAAAATGTTACGATGTCCCTTTCGTATGTTGGTTTGTTTGAACATCTTGTCGAGCTTTTCCAGTTATATTTCGGAAACGAGCGCTCGGTTTGTGTGCTTATAACAGTTGGTTTGAAGTTGGAAATAATTATGGCGTCATAAATGCAACCAAGTTTATATAGTTTTGGGTATAATGATGTAGTTATAAGTTTCACACTTTTCATTGGGAACAGGGTAGATTAACTATCTCACTTTCCCAAATTAGACTGTGTTTGGTGTACATGGAGTTTAATAAATGGATTTCTTGATGTGTCCACAGATCATGAAATGCCATTGGCCGTGAATGAACAACCTACTAAACATTGATGCAACAACCTTATATAATGTTGTACTCAATGTCCTATGACGACTAGAAGATCACAGAGACAGTTTGAAGAATTTACTCAAGCCTGCAAACAAAAGCATGAACAGCATTATGGAAGCTTGCCAGAGTTAACTTTAACATCACACTCATACAACGAGTACATTATCACATTTGCATTCACATATATTGCCTGTCATGTGGAACACAATATTTTAAGCACGGATTCCAACTACTCATACAGTTTGCCCCTGCACCGACTGAACTCCAATTAGAAAATATCAGTAATATCCACAATTATCATGACACGGTCTACTTCAGAGCAGATTAACAAAAAGCGTTGTGTCCAATCATCTACTTACCTAATGGAAGTAGTTTATTTATCGGATGATCTAACGTTGCTCAGAAATTGCTCTACTCATGAAGAGTTTGCGTAACATATTTTCGGTATGGATCTCTAATTTTCAGAAATTTTCTAGCAAGTGTCGAGAAACTAGTTAACTAATGGTTTTCTGCAATCACGTTACTCACTGAACGGATGAAGTTGTGTTTTATGAGTGCATCAGAAAAATGGCAGTTAGTGAGTTACTGCCGTACCCGGGAAGCACCATGTTAATATGTGGTTAACCGGAGTGAATTTACTCCACAGTCGCATCCGATGAACTCAAGTTTTGTCGGATTATTTTTAATATAGGCAAATCCACGGAAGGGAACAAAATGTAACTTTGTCCAGTGCATAATATGAATGTGGATAACCAAGCAATGCTTTGGATGGGAAAAAGAACACGTCAGGGCACTCAAACGTATCAAGCGATAAACATCATTCGATGGACAAATTAGCGAATTCAATATACACTTTTCAGGTTGTGGCAAAGCTCACCGTTGATGATAGATATCTCATTTGCAATGACGTCACGTCTTAATTAGCACAGACATTAGTGCGTATTGTGAAATATTCTTCGTCAGTTCACTGCCTAATCTGTGAGCGATCTGAAAACAAATTTCCTTACCATATGTAGGAATTTTTGAAATGGTTGCTTCTTCAGAAGGAAAGAAGAGAATAGTATTTTGGTGGTATTCAGAAACGTTTGATTCAGACAATAGAAACGAACTACATATAACAGTATCCTAGTTGATTAGACAGTGCGGTGCGTCATCAGTAAACCATGACCAACGACACGCAATCTGAAGTGTGTCAGTTGAGTTACTTTGCAACATTTGATGTTCAAGTTGAAGCCGCTGGAAAACGTTTCGCGCCACCTCGACTCATGCAACCGACCAAGCATAATATGTGTTTCTCTCTCGGCGGTAAATAACTTTTTCCCGCGTGATGTTCTAGCTGAATCTGTATGCAGAGGGCGTACCTAAACTTTCCGTACTTTTCTCAGTCAAAACAGGCGGCAATCCGTTTGACCATTTATTTACAAAACCTCTTAGTCATTCAGGTATTAAAGCTACTGGGACTTTAGTTGGTTTTTGAGGAGTCAGCTCGGGAAATGTCACTACAAAAATGGCGAATTTATTTCGGACTGAACCTGCTTGATCTAACCAACTACAGTATGTGTTATTGTTACAAGGGGAGATTTCACTTTTGTTCATTTCCTGGAGTGTGACTTTCTAATAGCACAGCTTTGGAAACGCCGAGCACTTTCAGGTTAGGAGATCGCTTTCAACTGGCGGGTTCAAGCGCACGACTTCATGTTCTTCATTGAATTTCCAAGAGGTTTCTGAATGTTCCGCTGCCGATTTCTTTCTAGCAGTTGCCCTTCTCAACCTCACAGTAAGGCGTACATTTAAGTTTTGGTATTTTTTCTGTTGTCTGATTCTGTGTCCGCGAGTGAATCGATATGTGTATTGAAAAGTTTGGTCTTCACAGAAATAATGACTAAGGGTTGTAATGAGTGATTTTTACAGGCGAAGCATGATTCCACAAGTGAGAACTTACGAACAAAGAGAGAGTACACGTTTCAAATTCGGCTGATGGTGTTTCGGCGTTATTTCTGGAAGACTATATCCAACAAATTGTCTGAGGGTTCAAATATCTTTAATTCGGCTAGTAGATGCGGTATATTGAAGACTTTGCAGAGCATACTCTTGGGATCATCCTTTCAATTGGTATGCTCATACTAGATTATTAATATGAACTATTTACCCTTTAATTTTTCACCAGCGCTCTCTCTTTTACAAAGACGGATGGCTCTACTCTCCGTAGTTAATGTTGGACCAAACTTCGGGGCTATTTTGTTTAATATTCTCGTTCAGCAATGAGGCAGTTATCTGACGCTGCACTATCGGCTGAATACTCCTCCAGTGTTAGTGAACTCAATGGCAATAACCATTTCATAATTCTGAGCTAACTTCACGGAAGCGTCAGTTAAGCATGCCGAACTGATGAAAATGCGCGAACGGAGTCGATCGATTTACCGAATGCTGCTCGTAAATAATCGCATTGCAAATTCTAGGGCCATGCTGCACGGAGAACAAAATTTGACGCTACATGTTGGTTGAAAAATAAAACGGAACATACACCAAATCCATGTTCATTAGTTAGCAATAGACGGGCGTTTTAAGTCCGCTTTATCACAACTGACGGAAACTAGGGGAGTTTGATTTTCATGTCTATGGGAACGCGACAGCTGCGATCAGTTGTGAGTGACGTTCAATTGAAATACAACTAATCTGAATACAACTATTGAAGAGCCATTAACTATAACAATATAATGCGGTTGATTACGTTGAACGTTCTACAATCTCAGGCTTTCCATTTACTTACGTTCACTAGTGTTTAAAATACAGCTGCAAGTGGATCATTCAGCCGCAGACGGTCCACAGGATGCACAATCCTCTTCCCGGTAATTTTTCTGCACATTATTATATCGTTTCTATCAAAAGTTGACGGAAAAGCAGATATCAAACGAAGTTTGCTTGGATTAGGTCAACTCTCGTTGTACTAGCAAAAGTTACCCGGCTACAATGGCTATATAAACTAGAACGAGCACATCGTTTTGTTATCTTGAACTGCCAGCAGCGGGAATTTTTCTCTTAGCTTAATTAGAACTGAAGGTAAAGCATCAGTACTGATTAGTTGAATTGAAGTAGCCTTATTTCTACAAGCTTGGTAACCCCACTTGACATGCCCACTTCTGAAAGTGCATTATACGGGACCACTATAATGGTACCTCATGAAACGTTTACTGTAAGTATTAACAAGCCACTAATTTTGACGTGATAACCAGGAAAACAATTAGGGACGTTTTACTGAATGAACAACATCTTTGGGGTATAATCACAGTGAACCAAACACTCTAATTAGGATTTCCATAAATCTTACATCAAGAGACACGAACATTTGACCGCAACAAACAACGACAGGAACTGCATATTAGTTGCATGTACTCCAGTGCAGTAAAAGTGCTTTCGCTTTTTGTAACTCGTAATTTGACGCTGTACCCCTGAACCAGAAGTTGTGACAATGGTTTGGTGAAGGAGTAGAGAATCCATGAGTAGATACTGTTCTCGGTGTAGCCAATCGACTGACCTCGCAATTAATCGCTTCTGCTAATCAATAGCCCTACAGCATCTCTGTAACAAATCCGCGTATCCAATACTGCAAATTCCTGGAACGTCGATAGGTCAGCAACAGGCTACTGTCATGGCAAACAACGATAACTGTATACTCGGGTCGTTTTGTCGAAGATGACGATCGCAATATATTCGTCCTAACTTCTTCTGAATATTTTGCGTATGACAATGTACTATGGGTTAATTGGAAACAGAAACCTTTCACGATCCGCACGATCTAACTCCCGCAGTCCATCAAGATCATGTTGGTACCACCAAAACTTTCGACACAAGGCGAAAAAGGCACACAACCATTCACGTTCCGAACACGCCAAGCGTCACCGTCAAACTGGCAAACCAGCCAGTAACGGCGGCGACTGTCGCTGGCCCAGCAGGAACTAGTCGCCAATTCTTCATCAGAGATCGATCGACCGGCTTGCGGTTCCTTATCGATAGTCCCGTCCAATTCCCCCTATACAATTTTAAAAGACGCCATCATAAAACAGACTGGGACGTCAGAAGCTAAACTGCTGCATGACTTGTTCAACGCAACCGAGCTAGGCGACCGGTCCCCGTCTGAATTGTTACGTTATATTAGAAGCCTTTTAGGCTCGCGGAAACTCGATGATCCCATCTTGATGCAGTTGTGGTCGGAAAAGCTGCCTTCTGTGTTAAAACTTATTTTGGCCGCCATGGGTGAGGATTGCTCAATTGACAAATTGGCAGCCCTTGCAGACAAGGTATCAGAAACATTCCCCTCACAACTGATGTGCGCCGCAACTACAGCTGTCTCCACGTCGTTGTGCGCACTTATTGGATCGTACTATGGTTCACCAGAATTGCCTCAAAAGCAGAGGTGACAAACGATTTCAGAGTAAACACCTACGCACATGTGTTAGTTGTTCCCGCACCACCAACGGTTGGCATCTTTCAGTATGCAGGCGATGTTTGGTTGTGTTGTAGAAGATTCGCGCGTGGTTTTAGCTTGGAACGAGATCTTATGAAATAGCTAGTCACAACGCTCAGTCAATAGCGATTCTAATCCTGAAGAGTACGAAGTGAGACAAAATTGTACTGACAAGACTATAGATTGTAAACAGTTTCGTAGATTGAAATTTGTGATTTTGGAGGTCACTCAGTAAACTTTCACCTTAGAATCCATTGCCAAAACATTTCATTTTCTAACCACATGCCAACCCTCTTTCTGGTAGAACGTATGCGTGGACAAAGTAACTTCTGATATAAGAACCGACCAAGGTTACATTTCAACCGCCTTATGGCTATGTCATTCCGTTTCGCGAAACGAGTTGAATTGAGGAACTTTAACGCATCAATCTTGCAGTTAGAGTTTCAGCGATTCAGTGACTGAGACACGGGTTCGAAGCAGAGGCACAAGGGTCCCGGATCCAGTCGGTTTTTCTTGTCCAATGTCGAGCAGGCGTCTGTGGATCGGAATGGCATTCAGTGAAAACAGGTTCTAGCAACACTCTTGGGACTTACAGTTTATATCAAAAAGTAAACTAATGTTACTTGCGTACAATGAATTTTGGAAAATGAGAGTCGAGTAACACTTTAAAGCGAACGCTAGAAGCGCTATTAACGACTTCATTTGGGAGACTGCTTCAGAGGTTAACAATCTTGTAGGAAAATAAACGTGGACGAAGCTTGAAAAGCTTCATGTTATGACATAGCCGACCGTCATCATTCGCTACGGTGTTCGAATTATTGGTTGTACATCTAACAAGAAAGTAGCGAATATTCCTGAATAAACATATAATGATTCGAAAGAAGATCACCAGAGTTTTCAATTAAATCCTTACCACATAACACGCATGTGCATCCTGTGGACCGTCTGCGGCTGAATGATCCACTTGCAGCTGTATTTTAAACACTAGTGAACGTAAGTAAATGGAAAGCCTGAGATTGTAGAACGTTCAACGTAATCAACCGCATTATATTGTTATAGTTAATGGCTCTTCAATAGTTGTATTCAGATTAGTTGTATTTCAATTGAACGTCACTCACAACTGATCGCAGCTGTCGCGTTCCCATAGACATGAAAATCAAACTCCCCTAGTTTCCGTCAGTTGTGATAAAGCGGACTTAAAACGCCCGTCTATTGCTAACTAATGAACATGGATTTGGTGTATGTTCCGTTTTATTTTTCAACCAACATGTAGCGTCAAATTTTGTTCTCCGTGCAGCATGGCCCTAGAATTTGCAATGCGATTATTTACGAGCAGCATTCGGTAAATCGATCGACTCCGTTCGCGCATTTTCATCAGTTCGGCATGCTTAACTGACGCTTCCGTGAAGTTAGCTCAGAATTATGAAATGGTTATTGCCATTGAGTTCACTAACACTGGAGGAGTATTCAGCCGATAGTGCAGCGTCAGATAACTGCCTCATTGCTGAACGAGAATATTAAACAAAATAGCCCCGAAGTTTGGTCCAGCGTTAAAAGCGGGTAAACCTATACCACATTATGCACTTCGAACAAAAGTTATCATCATCATCATTCGAAACATCTCTCAATTTCTAAACTCATTATTCCTCCAGCAGGATAGATCTTGTACACATTTAGGTCCAAAACTTGCAGCTGGACAACAAAACTGTAGTCAAACTATGGTAAAATCATACCCACCCCCATTCGTACTAACCAAACAATCCTGGTATACTCTTACTCCATACTTATTGATTACCAGTTGTGTGTAGTCATAGACTACTATGCAATAGCTGTGAACGTAATAATTGTTTATAAATATGTATATAACTTTTTGAAATAAAGAAAAGATATTTATATATATTTTGAAAAATATATATATAACTTCGCCTGTTCGCCTCATATGATTACAGTTGCACACTTGGACTTTCGTGGACCACACTGGATACAAAAACGTAAAACCTGCAGGACTGATGCTTAGAATTAATGACACCAATTATGGTACAACGACTGGAAATATTTCTAAACCGGAGAACGCTAGCGAACTTGAACTCAGATGGACACTGGTTTCCGCTATTCACATTCCCATAAGCCAGAACAAAGTCATCATGACAGAGTCATCTCAGCGAAAACCACATTATACAAACGTAATACTCTGTTGCGTTCATCCCAAAGTTAAAAACAACATGCTCAGACAAAACAAACGTTCAACCACACTGAGTATTTAAGTTCACCATGTTTGTATCCTCGTTCTGATCCTTGCTGAAATGCTCAACAGTTTACTTTACCCAACAGTGTCTATCTCGTATGTGTCGATGCAATGTCTGCCATAGAGTTTCTCGTTTATTTCCAGCTAAAAGAAATGTTACGTTTAAGTCGCAGAGATGGTTACTGCGACGATCCACTGGTCGTCATCCTAGGGGCAAAATCGTTCTTCACATTGACTGTACATATTCGAAAGTCAGCCGTTTATTGGAAAGAATCTCCGGTAACCTGGAACATGCCCATGAAAATTGCCTTGATGCGGAATGCTCAATCTCCAACTAACCTCTTCAACGTTTGTCGGAGAGAACATCACAAATATGCTGGTAGGCACTGTTGAAATTTTGCAAGTTATTTTGACAACTTTATCTGTCGGTGACGATGAAAAATTCTACACAATTACAGCGCCACCGTTGCAAATGTACTGTCATGTCAGTTCTGAATGAAATATCGACCATTACCATAGGCTGCGTTGTGTTGAGCTCGAGAATGCAGGACACAGTGAAACAACCTATAGAAAAAAGATTATGAATGACAGCTTGCAGTGTGTCCCTACGAATCTTTCTGGCGCAATTTTCTGAGGTCATATACATACAACTATAAGAAAAATTTACTAATGGTTACTTGAATAACCCGAAGTTTAGTACACATTTCCGAAGAATTTCTTACAGTCTGTTTCGTGCTGGCCTAAATTCATTGTATGCCTGATATTAGTTTTGGGGACTCACACTGAAAGTCCACCAAGAGTAGAGTTGACTCTCACTAGACGGTGCACCTTCCACCTCAATTCCTGTGGACTAGTCGTGTTTCGTCCCTTTCTCGGACGCGTGACCGGTGTGCTAGAAAAGAGACAGGACTGAAATTAAAGCGTGCTATGCGTGGGAGAGTCTTTGCATCTAATATATCTTACGACTGGTATACAGTACAGCAAATATTGTCATGTCAGATTCATAATTTTTCATACCATTAAGGAGTGTTCAACTGGCAACCTACAACGCGAAGCCTGCCACACCTTCTTCACCGGACCGTAACAATTTTGTTGACAGAAAGACACGCAGAAATTCAAACGGACCAAATGCGCTGATGATACCTGTCAAAGATCTATGCTTTCACGTTACCGTCATTTGATATTGGGCAAGGACTAAATCGATTTTGCCAATGATCTTTTTGTCTGCTAGACTGATAGATATGTCGCAGAAGTTGTTCACAGAGTACTCACGTGAAAAAGTAACATTGTTCAATTTCCACAGGAGTGCTACTAGCGTTCCGTTTCATTTAGCAATATGGGCGAACGAGATGCCTAGGAATTATCGGAATGAGGAATCATAATCTCTTTCAATTCATCCTGAAAATCGACACAAGCTGTGTCGGTGTTGATCAGTACCGGGAGACTGCCAAGTCTTTATTTTTGCTGTGATTCATCAGGTCTGTGACGAACAGTTTAGCCCGTTTGGTGGACGGGTAGATTCTGCGGATTCATGAAACCTCCCGGTATCTAAAAACGCTGGTTGGCTTCAGCAAGCAACAGTTTACAATCAGGCATCAAAGATATCGTGTGGTAGCCAGCTTTGAGAACCGGTCCAATCTACTCTGAAAACTCGATCCTTCAGATAACATCTGGGACGTCCGCAATGTTGAACACGCACAGAAGATACACCTTAGTCCTACGCATATTATGGATGGATGGTGCCGGTGTTATGTAGTATGGCTTGGTTGGCAACCAGTAGCATGCAAGGAGCTGGGCGAGGTTTACCCTCAGTTTTACGTGAAAGAATATTGAATTAGGCGCCGATGTTTTCTTGAAATCACAGCTTGGAGTTTCTATCGGGCATAAACAAATGCTCAATCATGGATTAGAATATCATTTACAGCTGTTGCCACCACTTTGCGTTACGTTGCCCAAGGCAAACGGGAAGTGGCTTAAGGAGCTTCCATATTTTGACTCTAATTCTTTCCCGATTTAGCGTTTTTGAGCGCGTTCTGAAACGGATGCATCCTCATGAAAAATGGGGATATTTAGTAGCTTAATAATTTGAGTGTTCAGCAGAAGATTTTGTACATATAATTCAGCGGTTATGCTTTATAAAAGCACAACAATCCGGTGTTTTTGCTCAGGAGACGTTTGATGAAATATTTGGTAGATATTTCTTAACTATTAGAGTAATTCTAAAATGAGCGGACAATCAACTGCTTTTGCGAAATTACCTCCAATGGTTTTGGGTAAAAAGAAGTATGAGGGTTTGAAGTCATGCGTCGACTATAGACGTCGGAATGACAGAAGTAAGCAGAAACCACTTTCTCTGCCTCGCATAAATACCACACTCAGTGCTATACGCGGCGCAACGTGGTTATGCACACATGGCCTAGCTTCGGGTTACGGACAGGTCAAAGTCCTCCGCGCAAATCGTCAAAAGATAACATTCATAATTCCATCTGTGCTGGATGTGTTTGAAACAATGCCGTTTGATTTGGCTAACACGCCTGTCACTTTCCCGCGGTAAATACATATAATCCCGCAAGACTAAGTATCAATGGACTGTTTAATCTACCATGACGACATCAATTTTCATCTCGCTGCAATAGAAAAGCATAATGCTAGACTGAAGACTGTCTTCGAACAGCCAGCATTAAGTTTACACCCACAAACTCCGTGTTTCCAAAGCAAGGAGTGTCATTATTAGTTCATCCACCCACGCACTCTGGATTATCAACAGATGGCACACTGGTTAAACAAACTAATTTAAGTGCGCTGGCCCCCTATCACCGGGAATTCGCTCCATTTTATGCAGAGTTATCTTCCCCTTGCATTAGCTTGCACGGAAAGAAAAGAAATTTGTCTGATCCGCTGAATGTCATGCAGCATTCATCATTCTTGAGGATGAGCACAGTTCCCCTCACATTCTCTCAGTTCCAGATTTCTCGCCATCAGGCAGTTTCTTCATACTAGATTCCGACGCTAGTGACTTGACTATCAGCGTTGAACTGATTTTAAGGACTTCGACGGTTGTCTTACTAAGTAACCTGTCACAAATCAAGGAGTATGATTCAATTGTTGACTATTACATAATCATCATCGTATCAGTCTATACATGAACTGGAGGTTTTGACGTTGGTGCACCATCAAGTAGGCAAAGGCATTTGACCGGAACGTGACACTAGACCAGAACTCATGTCATATGATTATCGCCCAATTGACTTCATGACTCATTCCGTTTAAGTGTGGCTGACAATGAGTTAGCAAAGTCTCGCCAAAATCAGTGTTACCAGCCGACAAACTTACACATTATTTCATGAACTTCCATCACTAACGACTTCAAGTTAACAAAACATCTAATGAAATGGATACGAATTCCCCGAGTTAGCTGCAAACCAGTAAAGAGAAACTGCCTTACTGTTCCATGTCTGCCCAATTCAAACTTCATTCCGATTAAGTGATACATTAGCATCTACAAAATCCACACATCACGCTGCCAACGCAAGCACAGATTTCGGCCCAATAATCTACATGCCAGCCACCTTTATCAACGTACTACATTATTTTTGTAGATACCACTCCAGAAATATTATAACTAGAACCAAAAGAATATGCAGTGTCCATCAACGTCTGAATCGAGTGTTAATTTTGATCCCGTTGGAACATTTTGTATTACAATCTGATTGCGGAAGCATGTAGTGTCGATTGGGGTTGAGTAGACTGCTGCTGTACCACACAAAATACACGTTTGCGGTTTGCATAATATTCATTTATGAATGCCCATCTGATAACTTTGACTAAAAGGTGTATACATTCGCATATTGCAAATTTTCCATAATGTAACTAGGTGCTATATACCGTTTGAGATTAAATAAGATGACCGTTTGAGCTTGCAATTTCCACGGTGGAAGATAGATTGGGCAGAATGCATAAGGTTTCATAAATGTGCGGAAGATGAAAAATGCGAAATATTCGTAAAGTTTTCTCATGCATTGTGTTCTCTGTTTACATCAAAGACTCGACAGTTGGAAAGTTCGACTAGTTCGACGTATTTATAAGTGGAGCAATGTAAACAAGCATGAAACGCAAACAATTCTGCACGTAGTATGGTTTACCTTTAGTTATTGTACACTTATACAATACTTCACCGTACTTCGTTGTTGAGGTGGAACGAACGCGTCATAACAACGAAAATCATAAACAGTTAATACCTAGTTAACTGTGCAAACAGCTTGCAAGTGATTTCCAAGCGGCATGCAATGCCCAAGAAAGCTGAGATTTCACAGAATTATAGCTAGATGAGAGGAAATAAGCGCAAATCTCACAACGTTGAGAAATTCACTTTGCTGATGAAAAATTGAGAATGTTTTCCATATCGCCTTATATACGATTGGCATTTCAGAATCACGAACTAGATAGCCCCGTCATCATTGGCATCCGAATAGACAGAGCAGAAGCAATTAGATAGGACATGATTATGCAAAAGCCCATAAAATGTTTCTATGAAGTACATCTTTTGGTAGAAATTAATCGCAAAATGCCAGAAGTGCGATAGTTATTGTAATCAAGAAATCATCGGAAGCGTACTTAATCAACAATTCAAACTTACTTTAATGTAGAAATTATGGGCAAAGGTAACTGTGAGACGTGTGTGTGCCGTTTTGATCCGGAGGACTGCGCTGACTACGACCTCGGTCGTTGCAGGTTCAACCATGTCAGATTGGCCAAAGGGGAGCAGCCAGACAAAAAGCAGATGCGTCCGTTTTGAGGTGTTCGTTGTGTATGGTGTCTTTCTGTTGCGTTTCGGTTCGGTTTGCTGTTTTCTTTTTTGCCTGACCTGATTCTCTTTATATGATTGGTTTGTCTGTGCAGTATGTGTGGTTGGTTTGTCTGTGCAGTATTATCTCTACGTGATTGTACCGAATGTCTTGGGTTGTGACTGTCGAGCCTGTCCTGGATGGTTGATGCCGCTGCGTGTGTGTCATCCGCTGCCTTGTAGTACAGGCTTTTGAGCCAAAGGCTTTGGTTGAGGGCCATAATCGTTCTCCTGTCTAGGTCTGGGCGTCCTGGCAGTATCCTAAGCCCACAAAACCCATGATAATACAACACAAACCAAATACCATACTGCATCGGCCGTCGCGCAGGATAAACCGGGTCGCCCTATCTGCTGCACATGGCAGGGTGGATTGGCGAAAATATGCTACTGCCAATCACTCATCCTCATACTGTCCCCCCAATGTGAATATCCGAGCAGATACTGCTCACTCAGGTTTTAATTGCCCGAAGACCAACCTGAAACAGCCTCGAGGACGCAAGACGCTCTGTGTTAGAGCAGTATCTGCTCGGATATTCACATTGGGGGGACAGTATGAGGATGAGTGATTGGCAGTAGAATATTTTTTTTCATCCACCCTCCCCCGTGCAGCAGATAGGGCGACCCGGTTTATCCTGCGCGACGGCCGATGCAGTATGGTATTTGGTTTGTGTTGTATTATCATGGGTTTTGTGGGCTTAGGATACTGCCAGGACGCCCAGACCTAGACAGGAGAGCGATTAGG
>JTDE01001185.1:3635-48136 GCA_014338405.1 Paragonimus skrjabini miyazakii
TTCGAAACACCGTTTGTTTTGCAACCGGGTAAGATATAGAACTGTCTGAGTGCCTAAGTGTCATTTGGATGTCTTACTGTCCCCATTGTTCCCCTTCCGTCCTCCAATCGAACGTTATAAATTTTGAGGCAATTCGTCCCCTTGATGAACTTGAATATGGCAGTGAGGAGACGTAAATCATGTGGTGATCTCTGGAATAACATCTCGTACATTCTGATCACAAATGGACATGTAACTAATTTTAAGCATTAAGATGAGGTCCCATAGGGCGGAAGTCATGGTTTAAGGAATTAGACAGACGGATGCGGAAATGGAAATTAGAAATATGGGAATACTGACTACCAGGGTAACTGCAACGTCAACGCAAATTGTTTTTGAACACATACCTGATAGCCAAAGTCTCAGCAAAATGGTGAATGTGTTTCAAGCTGATTTGAGAACATTGGTCGTTACTCTGATTTTTTTATGTTTTTCTTCAATCCCACCTTATCAGTTTTTTATTGCTTCAACTTATAAAAAAATGTCCTCGCTATATTTTTACTCGATGACACCCTCGTATTAGCTTAAAATATTCTGACTCCAGTTTGGTTGATTCTGTTCTCGATTTCCAACACACTGGAAAGGTAAACTCACATGCAGAGAACGATCGGGAACTACCTAACTAGAACGCTTAGTTCAATACCATCAGATATATCACCATCTTGCAAGTCACATAAGACCTTCAACTGTGAATTAAACAACAAATGAACAGTATCAAGTAACAATCAGTAGTGCTATGAAAATGTGGCGATCAAACGGATTTCCACGAAAATAACAATCCTATCCTGTCATAAAATGTTATCACTTTCATGACCTATCGGAGAACCTGTTGTGCGATTGCTGCAGAAACCTTAGTTGGCCTCGCAACTAATGTGTTGTGTAATGAGTTCTTTAGCCGAAGGATTTGATGACATTTAAATGTCCCTATATCGAGGTACCGCCTGGAACCTACTCAGCCATCAAGTAATGTATAGGCTTTTTTCATCTAATTTGCACGTCTTGTAAGCTGTTTTCAGATTCAAGATTTTGGTTATTGTAGGGGGTACATTTACAATTTAAAATAATCGAATGTAACTTCACATGAATACTATCCTCCTAGGTGATGCAGCATACGGTTGTCCGAGAATGGAAGATATTTCTGGTCTTACTGCACACGAGAGCGAATGTTTATTGGTTGACCGTTTCCAAAACTTGTTTTGAAATGTGCGTTTTTTTCTGTCCATATTGATTGGCATTCATCGTCCGTTTAAACTTTTCTCTTGTGACTCTGTATTCAATGGAATATGCAGCTAATCTCTGACTAATCTGCTGGACAGAAACAGTTTTGTAGATGACAGAACTATTGAATACAATAGTATAACTTGTTAATCTTTATGATTAAAAAGTGATTACGTCTTTATTTTGCACATAAAAATTCGTTTCATCCCCTCATTCTGCTATCAATTCGATTTGTTCTAATAAGTGTTCCACCGCTTTGTTAATTGTTGACATCTCATAAGCACAACTAATCTCTTTCAGTCAAAATTGTTGTCGTAATGTGTATACAGAACGAATGGTTTTCTGTAAACGGTAGCTTTTCTTTGTGATCAACTTCTCCGGAAGTTGCTGACGATGTGTTTTTTAGTTTACCCGGCTTACTTTTCCCATTCCTTTGCGATCATGTTACACAGGCTTGTCGACGACTGCAAGTCTTCTGGCCGCCGGTCCCAAACGGAGTGACGATTTGAGTCTACAGTGGAAGCGACGGACTGTACTGACGACGGAAGCCACATTCCCTCATTTGCGTCGACGTTTGGAAGTGGTGGACATGCAAGAGACTGACTTGTGTCCGATCGATGCAGCAATTGACGCAATCTCCTGCAAGAACCAAGAACTGCGCACTTACATCGACCGCGTTCCGGTGTCCTCTTCGTCTAGTACGTTACTTCGTTTTCAATTTCAAGTGTTTGGAATGTGATGTCATTGATCTCTTCTCGCACTTGCTAATTTACCACGATCTGTATTTGGATGTTTTAGGTAACAATAGGAGTCGTGGCACACAGCAGCGTCTCCCTGCACAATCTGAGACCAACACGCAGTCCAGCTCGCGGGAGCCCACTAACATCCCGTTCCTGATGGACATGCATCTTCAAGGTGCTTTGTTGACAACTGTCAATGCTGGTCCGATGGCGTATGCTGAAGCTTTCCTCAAGTTAGAGAATCAAGTCAATTTTCCATCGGAAAAAGTTGCTCGCTTACGGGAGTTGTTTTTGTAAGTCTCAAAAGAGCTTCAGGTTTTTTGTATAAAGTTCACCGGATTTGATTTTGACGCTTCAAGTTTGCTTTACTGGTTGAAAATCCATAGCTCATCTTCTCGATGAACTGATCTTCACTGTTACAATCAGTATGACACACGTACACACTGATGAAGTATACAGACATACTATTGGCCCATATCGCAGAGTTCACAAGGAACTTCCATCACATAAAGCGGTGGTGCCCGTCTATTGAGTCGTGGACGAAATTTTAGAGTTGCCTGCAATAGTCAGAATCTAGCTGTTGATGTCCAACTGCGTCGGAAATTGACCGACTTGTGTTACCCCAATAACAAAGGAGTTTAGTTTGACGAGTTCTACAGGACACTGATGTTGTCAGTTCATATATTCTCGGTTTGTTTAATATTTTCGGCCCTGGTTACGGCTCTAGAGCCCACGTGTTGTTTGAAACTTGCGCCAGTGGCGTTCGTGTTAGATTTAACAGTAAATTTCTATAAGTTGTCGGTCGGTCCGTGAACTTGGGGGCTGTATCTCAAGTGGCTAGTTTGTAGGCGGCAAAGTTAGCAGACGTATTCATAAGGTTTGGATATTCTCTGCCTATTGATCATATCTGGTATAAGGAAAGGTGCCTCATCTAAGCTTTAAGATCGAATCTGTAAGGTTACCACCCGGGCTACTTTCTTGTGTGGTTGCAACGCGGGGCTCGTGAAGGCCGAGGGTGTCAAAAGTGTTTGGATAATTGATAGCTAACGTTTGCATTCAATCACACGCATGCTTGCCATCACTAATGCAAACAAGCGGAAGAAAATCAAACCAGGTCACTCGTACAATTCCTGAGAATGATTGAATTTGGTTGGTTTGTTCACGTATTAAGAATGCCAACCGATCGTTTAACGTATCATACAGTTTTTATCGAGTCCTCAACTGCGAAGCGGTCAATCAACGACTCGCCTGAGTAAATGAAAACAGCCGCTGTCAGTTTTGTCCGTCTCCGCTGATTGTAGTCTTCATGTCCTACTTGGACTGTGACTGGAGGCGTTGAGATAAATAACAACTGCTTGTACTTAGTGGCTTACTTGTTATCGATTTCTTCAGTCAATTAAGAATGCGGAAACGAGGTAGTGCATTTCTAAGGAAGCTTCCTATCAGGTGTGCTGCCTTACTTCCTCGTAGTACTGATCACATGGTGTAACCACTTTGACTTTGCTCGTTTAAACGTAGACTCTTGGGGTTTTTTCAAATCAGTTCCACCTCTAGTATCCTTTTTAATCATCTGAGGCTTATTTTATTCCCTTTTATTCGTAGTATTGAATCAATATGAACCTATTGCTAGTGGTTCTGTATTTCGTGACGTCTCAGTGAGCGCTCACTGATGGATAAATCCTCTCTTGCGTCGTGTTCGACTCATACACCTGCCAGTTAGGACAATTAGAAAAAAACCATACTCGACCCTAAGATTTATCGTTCGAACTAAAGTGGGCTCATAATGGGTTTTCAACTATTGTGTTCTATAGGTCGGCTATCGCTGAATGCCTAAGACTGTGTGAGATCAGATTGGATGATTCTCAGAGATGTTGTCAAGACGATCACTGAAAAGGCCAGATAAACCTGTGCAAGCTCATGACGTTGGAACTTGACAGTCTAACCACTAGAGCGGCGGGTCATGCATTTGGTTTGTGGAAAGTAAGCCTGTACCACGTTGCAGAAGAGAGCGGGAAAACTTTATCGTATACCAGTTGTTTTCTCTCACTAGCAGGTTCTCAACCACCGACAGCAGATATGGAATTTTTTTCGACCGTGTGTGTATATTTGTAGGGACTCACTGTGGTTTTGCAATGTTTTCATCGTGTACCTAATCTTTAAACCAAACATCTCATATCGGATGGATCTCACCTCAACCCGTCTAAAGTTAGTCCGTGTGTATAGTTGCCGATGCGAACTTTCAACCACCATCAATCACTATAATTTTGATATGAAAAAAACCACATAACTGTGTATAATTACAGAAGGCAGATTGGAACTGAACAGTCTTCAACGATCGTGGATGGTACGCCAAGAGTCAGTGCACAATGCACTACGGATGGCTGATGGCGATTGAATTTTTTCAATTGATGCGGTCAACTGGCGGAATGATCAATTGTTTCAGTATATGGACATCATCTTTTGATAGTGGCTATCGATGTGTACCTATTTGAAGAGGGTGTATGGTTATGAAACTGTGCCTGAGGTTGTACCAACACGGATAATGGACCCATTATACTGAGCTGCTGGTACATGTGACAGTGTCCTCGAAAGCTGTTTAGCGCGTGTCACAGTGGCCTATAGAACCGTCAGTTGCTCCTGGCAGCTACCCAGGACTACAAGAAGTGGGAATCATTAGTAACCCCGTCTACATGTTTGTAACTCATCTACGCCCAGAATGGTCGAGAACGGTTAGTTGTAGCAACAGCTTCCGATATTGTCCAGCCTGTTTGTTCGGTAGCGCGTGCCATCTGAGCGCCTGCAGCCTATTGAGATATCTAAGCCGTCGGAGGTCTTGAATAAGGACATAGCTTTGCATACTGGGTTGTGATTAGGTTTTTATACAAACATAACCGCAATTACGAAAAGCTGATGAGAGTAAGTAAAATTCAGTGGGATGGATCTGTTTTAAGGCTTCTTCAGAGGGGCCGTTTTAGTCCAGTCGGTACCAACGTTTGTTTAGCAGAGTAAGTCTGGATTGGGGACGTGAGCAAGTACTTCAGTAACTGATTCATTTTGTGAACTGCTTACTTATCCATATGCTAGTCATCTATAAATGTTTTGTATACTTCTGTCCAATTCAGCGAATTTCTGACCATTTGCCTGATCCTATTGACTCGTCATCATCCACTCATGTGTGATGCTGTTCGAAAGAAGTACTCTGCGATGCGACAATCTCTGGACCGCTATCGTGTTGAACTGAGCAATTTGCTCAAAGAGGAGGTAAGTATAACTTTTTTACTGGTTATCCTTGTTGCGCTGAACTATAGTCCTTGAGTGTATCTTTCCAATCTATGCTTACGTTAAGTGCTTGCGGCAGGAATTGCTCACGAAACGAAATCCTCTACTAGTTTTTCCATTTTGAAAAGCACAACAATCAACCACGGAGCCGAAATCATGAGTTAGGAGGTTGTGCAGACAGGCTGAAATTTCTTGGAGGGGAATTGATGGATCTAAGTCTGTTAGACATCATATTAGTAGCTACATAAGAGGATACATATGCTATGTTTTAAAAGTCGGATCATGCTCTTCTGACCGAAGGTATGTGATTGCCGAAGCACACTTTTTACATAGATTTCCGAAGGGTCATTGTCTGATACCGTGGTTCACAGTTGTTTGTACATCTATTTATCGAATCATATTGTTTGGACTTAGTTGTGGTGATAAATTAACTAACGAGGTGTACAGAATTCAGTGTGGAGCTGTTATTCCGGGTGGATATTTGTGGCAAACACTGGCAATAGTTCCAACCAATAAATGAAAACGTGGGATTTTGTAGTCATTAAACATACGCAAAACCGTCGTGGACAGATGGCTGTCGCAGTGTAGTTACACTGGTCACCTATTAGAAGAAAGATGAGCGAATGAATCTCGTTTGCATAGAGTGATAATGAACTTGGAGGGACGACCAACTTCCGCTGAATGTTCTACACGATACGTATATTCTGTGGGTGTTAGGCAACTGTTGTGCTGAAAGTGTTACTATAGAGGACATGTGGACATGATTCAACCTCCAACCGAGAGAGATAAGTCGCAGAGATTGACATCGTTTACAATAACACTGTATTTGGACTGATCACCACTGCAGTCGGATAACGTGGGTAGAACAATTGAGGCATCGACCACATATGCATGATGGTCATATACATGTTTGGAAAAAGCAAACTGACAACGTCTGCTAAACGCGGCAACTGCTCTACCAGCTGAACTACGAAACTACGCCGGAAGCACAGAAATTTCATATTTGAACCTAGTTACCCGCCTAACCAACTGTAATGTGGAATCGACCAAATGATCCGGCCGATTGACTAACCAAGCAGGATATCTCGATCTGTTCATGCTGGAATCCACGAACGCCACCGATGAGCATTAACATTGACATACTGACAATTAGTTGGTTAGGTGAGTAACTGGGTCCAAGTGTGAGATTTGTGAGCTTCCGGCGTGGCTTCTTAGTTTAGCTGGTAGAGCGTTTTCCGCGTTTGGGCATGTTGCTTCTGTCACTGACTCGAATCCAGTCAAAGTCCAGGCTTTTCGCAATTGGGTCTCTTCTGACTTATCAAATCCGCCGAACTACTTATCAGTAACGTCTGCTAAGTGTGACAATTGCAACGGTTCTATGCTTCGTTGGTTTTAAAGTCTGTCTGCATTGTTTTCCATTGTTTGTCCTATTGATCTTGGTATTATGTCCAATAATTCTTTTGTAGATTACTATTGACGAGAAGCGATTGATCATTGGACCGAAGTCTGCTACAATCGAGCCGTACGAGTCCACAAAGACCAACGATCCCATGTTTCACGAGTGTTGAACAATATCATGCGCGCTCGCACACCAGCTTCAGTTGCATAATTTCCTTTCAACTGATGATGACGTTTGATTCGCTTCTGCATTGATTGCCTGTTTCTGTCCCCTTGCTCACTCTCATCACGTGACGCCGACCGAAACTGATTTCGCCCCCATGTACAGCATTGTATTTAATTCGGTTTATAGCAAACTCTACCTTCTACTTGGCGTTTGATTAACTGAAACGTGCATATTTCTTTTGAGTTCCGTTTCTTTACGCTTCTGTGTGTTTGTAAGTTGATCTATTTTTTTCCAGTATCTTTATCCGGCCTGTCCTGTGTTCTACCATTCGAACTTCCAAGATTGTGCATATACAGCAATGTACTCATCATGTACGCTTCCCTCTCCTGAGTTTATCTTTTTCCATTCTGTTTGACAGATCGGACGCTTTTATTGTTCTTCTCTTGAAGTTCTCTCAGTCTATCGGTTTTCTACGTTCAACCTGCTATGCTTGTGCAAACAGATTTTGAAAGTGTTTTATCACTGTATTTTTTGTCTGTTTTCATCAACTTAATAATGATAATAGTAACAACAATCTTGTGTAAAGATGGTCAATATTTAAGCATAATCGTGAGTGAGTAATGAGGGAAGGAGAGAAACTCCTTTATCATAACAAAAAGAGGATAAAGTGTTGCCATATGTAAACATTCCGTTCACTCTCACCAATCACAAATGTAAAACATTCAAATTTTATATAGACCATACGAATAGAGATAAACATTTATACCAGGTACATTGCTTCGGGGCGGCCAAGGTTTTCATAGGCGGTGACTACGTCATCGTCTGGTCATCTTACGATTACACTCATCGACCGGCAGCAATAATGAATAGTACGCGATGCGACACACGTCCAGCTAACATATGGAGTACGTGATCTAACCAGCGTAGACTGTGAATTTTTATTACCTCGGTTGTCAGTCGTAAACCTTCAAACACGCTGATATTACTGACAAATTTGATACAGGCTAGATGGTGGGCACAACAATAGACGAACACCGAGAGTTTCTATTCTTCCTTCATATGAACAGATTCTTACTCCATAGAACAAAAATGAGCGCAACACGCACTGCAGATTGCAGTGGAATTTATCCGTGTTAGCTTGGCTACCGACTGACAAATAATGGCATCTCGAACATAGTCATAGAAAAAGGCTGAATCAATGCATTGTGTGGGGGATTGTCAGGCAGGAAGTGCGAGCATTCCAACTCTCGGCGGAATACCCCAACA
This sequence comes from Paragonimus skrjabini miyazakii, assembly GCA_014338405.1. NCBI lineage: Eukaryota > Metazoa > Platyhelminthes > Trematoda > Plagiorchiida > Troglotrematidae > Paragonimus > Paragonimus skrjabini miyazakii. The sequence goes on from JTDE01001185.1 coordinate 11,742, forward strand.
CAGGGGAAGGTGCGTTCAAAAACCCACGGTGAGCGGATGGAGAACGGCGTGGGCGACCGGATGAGTCATCGCTCGACCGGATCGGACCAACGGGCGAGACGTGGCAGCCGAAATAGAATGAATGACCAAATTGAAGACGTGATTATTCCAACACTCTCAGGAATATCTCGACACGACTGTAGAGTACGTAGATAGACGAAGGGCAGCACGAGCGATCGGACAAGCTATCGCTCAACGAAATCGGATCAACGGACGAGGAATAGCAGGCAGAAAACCCCCGGGTGGAAGGCGCCAATCACACACCTAAACCGGGTAGAAGTGCACACGACGCGTGAACGGAAACCTGAGGGTGTTGTGGACTGGAATACTGACTCATAAACGCGAGCGCGCGCGAAGCATGTGAGCTAGCTAGTTGGGCAATCAAGGTTGTGCTTTACTGGACGTCTTTTCGCTACATTTGGACCTGTGTTGTTGGGACTCGCTCGGTACCGTTGTGATCTCCATGATCGTGCCACGTGATGTGCACTTGTGTGTGTTTCCGTTCTCCCTGTCCGAGACCAAACGCAACACGTGTGTCTGTGCTTCGATCGCATCGAGTCTCACCCTGTGTGTGGCATCCCAATTGACTGATTGCGCAGATGGTGAGTTTATGTTCGGACGTGGAAAGTGCTATAGGACCGGTAACTGTGTTGACGTGCATGCGTACGTGGGTGTCATGAACATCACCTACTGCGTGAATTGCGACTCGTGATGCATTGAATGAAAGGGCGGCGACAAAGGCTAAAACAGCCTCATCTAAGCGATAACTGGATGTTTGTGCCACGCCACATGTGACGGAAGTTAACGAATGCACTACGTGCTCCAGCTGTCGTAGTGGCCACCGCGTCGGCAATGCTACAACCTGATGAAATTGAAGTGATTGACAGTCTCGAGCTGCCTGCCTGCAATGACAAAGACAGAGTCAATGCTAACCCATTCATGTGACAATACTTTACACTTATAGGCCGGTCATAATATGTATTCGATTCCATGTGGTCTGCGGAAGAATTAATTGATGTATTTTTGTCTCTGAGTGCTAGTACCAGATTACTATCTATCACAGTTGAAAAGGAAGTGGAAGATCGGATATCCATGTGAAACCCCACTTAGAATGGAGCACTCAGGATAGCCGCCCATACATGTGCACTCAGGACGGACATAGACCGACTTCATTGAATTGACATATTTCACTGGGATGGGCGCGTTGGGCAGCCGAGTTAAGGGCAGCCTTCAGGTCGAAAAGCACCGCGACCGTTGTCTGAGAAAAACTATCCATGTTCCAGTGTTTGTCGCGAGGTAAAGTTACGGTCAACGCACTCGCGGCCAGGCCAGAAACCTGGCTTTTTTCGTTGTGAGACCCGCGAGCATCTTGGATGCGATAAGGACAAAACTAAGTAGTGTTGTGGTTGTCATGTCCTGTCCTAGCGCCTTTTTTATAATATGAATGGCTGTTCATGAGCACCACTCATTGGCACCCGTTCGACCCCCCACATGAAACTTGGAGTGTGGTCAGTTCATGAGTATTTTCGAAAAGCGTTGGGACTCTAAGTTTCGAATCATGCGTGCTCGTGCTTTTCTAATCTCTCTCACGCCGAATTCATGCTGCATTCACGTGTGACATTGAGTTCGTGTTACTGTGGTGAGAATCTACTCGATTCACTGCTTATCCAAACCCTGACACAATAGGAGTTCTAACAAGAGACCAATCCAAACGTCGCGTTGAAGATACTGCATCAGGATTGGACAACCCGTCTCAATGTTACGTCTTCTATTATTCGCTTATTTCTTTGTTCCGTACTGCACCAATTAACATTCAGTTTGTGACTTTGTAGGTGTCCATATGATCAGTCAATGAGTGACTATGATTTCTTTACTACTGTTGTGCATCCGTAAATTCGGCTTCTTGTTTCACGTATATGAACTGCTTACTGCAACCAATACGAGGTCTTCTGCTTATTACTTGCGTGGGAGGTTTTAATTCAAATGCGATTTCTAAGGCTATTCGAAATCCCTAATTCCGAGTATTACAGTTACTCTTTCCCCGAATCGTTCACTGAGTTAAGCCTCAATCGATTGAATATGTGCCTTATCATATTGCTCAATGCTCAACGTATGTGTCGGTAGTTCGCAAACTTTGTGTCCATCGCTATTAACGAAACCTTTTGTGAGCGCTGTCAGTAGGGATGATTGGACCAATCTACCTCGACAGTGTGACTGAAAATGTGTGAACTAGTTAAACACTGCTCTGTGACCTAGTGACTGTTACTGCTAATCCTTAAAAATACAGTACATCCAGAAGAATGTCCTCGAACGATGGGTGCTTCAGACGCATTATAGTCCTATCAACATTATGAGTCTTTTAGCAATGCGACTGGAATGTATAGGTGTTTCGGAAAATGTAGCTTTAGTAACAAATGGTCTAATCAAGAACGTTTCACGCGATTTCAGATGCGAGAGCTTACCGTGAACAAATCGGGCTAGCGAAGGACGTACGCACACCACTAATGTGATCGGGCTTGCCAACACAGGGTATGTGCTCTACGTGGGTCGTATTACGCTGCTGTACCACTTCAGTGTAACCTGACTAGGGCGTGCCGTGGTGAATTACAGTTGATTGCGGACACATTTCACTGGCTGACGGATACCATACTGTGGTGTATTATCAAACCGGAGGTGCAAGTATTCCAACACTCGGTGGAATACTTCAACGCGGGGGTGTACGTCCAAAAACCCACAACTAGCGGATCGGGGACGGCGTGGGCGACCGAATGTGTCATCGCTCGGCTGCATCGGACCAACGGGCGAGACATAGTAGGCAAAATAGGATGGACGACCAAATCGGAGGCGCAATTATTCCAACACGTAGGAATATCTCGACACGATCGTGGAATAGGGTCAAAGCCCACAACGGATAGAATGCAGACAACCCGAGCGACCGGACGAAAGACTGGCAGGCGAAAACCCCCCCGATAGACGGCGCCGATCACACACGTAAATCGGGCAGAAGTGCACAGGATGTGTGAGCGGAAACCTCGGGGTGTTGTGGACTGGAATGCTGACTCATAAGCGCGAGCGCACGCATAGCATGAAAACCAGCGAGTTGGACGATGAAGATTGTGGTTTATTGGACGCCTTTTCGCTACAACCCGGACAGAACACCCACCTAACTGGATTCACACGGACAAAGTATGAGGCTTTGGCCCCCCAGTGGATTGTACTATGGTCACTGTTTTCATCAGCCGGTGGACAGTGAAAAGCTGCACGCACAAACACAAACTATTTGCAAATCAGATGACTGATTGAAATCTACATGTATTGCAGTCATACTGTTCCGAAGCTCCTGCCTACCGTTCATGAGCTGCGTGGTCAACGTACGGATCTGTCACACGATTACAAAATCTTGCCACGGAATGCTGCGTCGCATATTGTTTCTTTTTTGTCCGTTAATGAGCCGTTTCGTTCTATTTCAAGCCAGCATTTTTCATTCTGCTGCGTTTTACCCATACAGTGGTTACCTGTTACAGACAAATGAGTGCCTTTTTCAGGGTGACGTGGACGTTTGTTCGAAGAACTTACATGTCCTGTTGACCTCTCTGGTTGTATCTCATACAACCAAATGCAGTACCCTACGTCATACCCCCTCATACCTAAAATCCAGCGTCTTATTGTAGCGAAAAGGCGTCCAATAAAGCAGAATCTTTATTGTCTAACGCGCTAGTTACCACGCTACATGCACGCTCCCGTTTTTGAATCACAATTCCATTCCACAACACCCCCCGGTTATCGCTCACACGTCCTGTGCACTTCTGTCCAGTTTACGTGTGTGATCGCCGCCGTCTAACGGGAGGTTTTCCGCCTGCCAGTCTTCGTCCGTTGGTCCGATTTCGTTGAGCCATGATTCGTATGCCCGCTCGTGTTGTCCGCCATCTATCCACTGTGGGCTTTGACCGTATTCCACGACCGTGTCGAGATATTCCTGTGAGTGTTGGAATAATCGCGCCTCCGGTCTGGTCGTCTATTCTACTTTGCCTACCATGTCTCGCTCGTTGGTCCGATCCGGTCGAACGATGACATCCGATTGCCCCCGTTGTCTGCCATCCGCTCGTTGTGGGTTTGTCGACGTGCCTTGCCTCCACGTTGGGGTAGTTCGCCGAGTGTCGGAGTACTCGCACTTCCGGCCTGACAATCCACCGCATTATAACTTACAGAACCATGACTCAGTTGGGAATTTTTTGTGAGGTCCACACCACAATAATATCTTGGATTTGAATGAGTGATACGCTTCAAGGTATGTAACAGCCGTTTGAGGACAAAGACCTGGTGTGCATGGACTCAGTAGTTGGGTTTTTCCGGTTTCATTCGTGTGAATGGTGACCCCGGAAGTGATGACTGGTTAATTTTCTTGGATGAAAACCAATCACTGTGGGCAATTGCTTAACCGTAATCCTTATTCTCCACTGATGTCCAATGAAAAAACTTGAAGCCGAGGTACCTCATTAATTTTGGACTAGTGGTCACTAGTGGTCAACCACTACTGACTACCTGGGTCAACTGGGGGTCGAAGGTTAAAGGTTGTCTGTTTACATGCATCTGATAATCGATTCTTTTTATACTATATCACATTCCTATTACTTAGTTGTAGGAAGCCTGGTTAAAAACTAGGCTGACGATTTTTGAATTTATCACAGGAAGCAGCATTGCTCAAAACAGCCACGTGAATCTAGGTTAGTAGGATAGTTCATCAAGATCACGTGAGAAGTTTGTGGGTTGGTATTCTGACTCATAAACGCGAACGCGCGCGTAGCATGTTAACTAGCGCGTTGGACAATAAAGATTATGCTTTATTGGACGCCTTTTCGCTACAATACTGTACCAACGCTTGATTCTTACGGTGCGTGCCATCTTGGAGAAATAATGATGTCGGGTTGCAAATCGATGCTCTGCTGTGCACTTGTGTGCTGCAAATACGGTAGGGCGAGTATTCTTCTTGACTCATTTACCTGCACTGTGCTCAATTTCATGTGACTGAGTCGATCGTTCAACTACGGTAAGCCCGTTTGCTCTGAGCATCTCTGTTTGTTCAAACTGCAGTAGTAGCTGCTAGCCTTTCGTTTCGGGGATGCACGACGGTAAGACTGGTTTCTAATTAGCAGTGTACATTGCACGTTAGCGTCGAAGTCGGAGCGCACCAATATACTTGACGTAGGAATTTGATGGATGCACACACAAGTGACAACTGAAATGAAGCTAGCCGTCCGTAAGAACTGTGCAGTTCCACGTACCTTGGAGGCGGACGATAAATATTTGTAGCCTAGACAACCGCTAGGTAGGAGCTGTTCTAGTAACATATTGGTCACTAGTCACGGACGATGCTGGAATACATTATTCCTCTATGGAACACAGTTTATAAATCATTTTTGTCACCTCTGTATTTTCACCAAAAAAGTGTTTGACTAACTTGGAACGAACGTCACTAGAAGGTTCCTGGATTTTTCTGTTGGATAGTACACCGTATGTAGACAGACAAGTATTCTATTGTTCAGGCCTTCGTGGCAATTTTTGCGTATCGAATAGAGTACCCACATAGTTTACCAAATAGGACTATATTTTCAACACAACGTATCTCTTTATAGGTTGTGGAAAGAGCTATGTAATCGATCAAACCGCACTCAAGTCGAATCAGGGCAGTAGGCATTGCCACGAGTTCGTACGCCACTGAACAGATCTCACTCTCTTCTCGAAAGCTGGACGATCGAGTTCTTGATAACCAACCATGCGAAGTACACATGCACGCATCGCCGTTTCCTTGAGATCAATCAGGCATAAGAGCTGCACACGTTTGGTCCACTGGGCTTAAGTGCCGGCCAACCGTGTCATTCAGCGTGGGGCTTTCAGTCAGCATTCATTAAATAACTAGATTACCACTACTCGCTGTTGCTCACGTTTCGTTGTGTTTCGTTTCGTTGTGTTCATGTTATTATGATGTAGATCATGGTTGCGATCCCTAAGAGAAACGAATAACTTTATTTTCAAATCTGTAAAATCATTCTAGTTGCCAGAACGGACATTTTGGGAAACTTTTCCATTTATCTTTGAGCTTTTGGTACGCTTCTTGACGTACGATACTCCTGCACACAGCCTTGTATATCGTTTTTGATGTTCTGTACAGTTCTCTCAGTGAAGATGTTGACAAACGGATCAGTTGCATCAAAATATATAGGCTCTAGAACAAAATAAGTGAGTAGTATTAATCAAATGGCGCGGAACGGGCATGAAGAGTATACTAAGCATAAGCAATGATAATACAATTCGCCTACGCTGTACCCACTGAAAGTTAGTGTTTTCCATGAACAGCTCTTCCGGATACAGTAAACTTTGTCTAACAATGCAAATTATCAAGCATATTGTTGATTACATTCAATCGGTTATGATACTGTTTAAACCATGATATTGCTCTTCTTGAAGGCAGTTGGACGAAGTAAATGAATTATACATAATTTCTTTTATTGAATAAGTGAATTTTACACATCGTCTTTAGCAAGAAAATAATGTTTAAGAAATACATGTTACACTAACCATTAGGAGGAACATTTTGGTAATATAAGTTTCAAGTGTGTTGAAAATTCAAAGCTGATAGTTTCTGCCTAAGTTCATCACTTAAGGAGTATAGAGCTTAACATGTTTCTATTGCTGATAAAGCCTAAGCACTTTCATAGTTGCTCCAATTAGCTATCTGGCATTGTGCACAATACATTTGAACTCATTCAACGAAATAGATCGATTCAATGTAGCTTTTGGTCGAATGTGAATTGATTCATAATAAGCTGTTAAACGAAAACTAAGATGTTTTCGAACATACTTTTGGGAATTTAATAAAACGGCGTATGAAAATTAACGCGCTTGTATTTATTTCTCTAATATCAGGAGGATAAAGTGCTTAGTCTGAACATTTGGTAATACAAGATATAATGTAATGTAATAATACAATCAAGTCTTACACTGAAATGTCGGGGAACTAACATACAACGAGAAATCTAGTAAACACATTCGATTTGATATGAAGTGTAGCGCCAAATTTAGACATTGATAGAGAGAGGAGGGACCAGATATCACATCACAGGCAAAATCGTGCATAGATGGTGTGCTGATGAGTATCTGGCGTCTCCTTGTCGTCTAGTGTGCCTTGTAGCATTAAGTATTCATTCGGCTCGATGCGTTGTTTTGGGTTGTGTAGCAGAATCTGTGTATTTGTTATGATAGTGTTCGTGATCAACGCTCATGTCAAATAGTGAACGGGGTAATGTGTAATTGGTGCGGACACTAGCTGTGCTGATACAAACAGACTTAGTGACGCTGTCGGGAGGTGACAAATTAAAGGCATCTGCTTTTACAGTTCACATTTTTATTCGAAATGTAGAATGAAAGGTTGTCGTCGTCGAACTACGTCTTAGGTGTCGAATACAACATATATATAGCACTATCAACAGGTTACGTATCAAGTATGTGCGATCAGATACACTGAGTGTATGGTGTTAACGATAACGTGATGGTTCAAGTGATTGAATAGACATCTCTCGCCTTTGACTGAAGAGGATCAATAGGATATACATTTGCGTTTCCCATCTGAGAAAAAGCTGTAAACATTCTAATGATACTGATTTCAACTTCGTAAGACTTTCTCGTGTGTGATTGATTGACAAAGTTGCCAGTTAGACGACGGTGTTGCTTTAGGGGTATAATTCTTCTGATCATTCTATAGGGTTATAAACTAAACTCCACTGTCTTCTGATCGCAGCTTTCATTTACGGACGGACGTTCCTACCAGTCTCTTTAACATCAGAGTGTTAGTTCTTTCGTTAGTGTACACCAGACTACTTCAGTTTCGTCAAAACACTGAGAAGACATATATCGCGAGATGTTAACATTTCGATTTACTCTCATCAGTCGCCAACGTAAAACCAGCACTTTTTATACAAACTGCGTATAGCAACAACAATTGAACTAACCAACCACATAGTTCTGAACATTCACGCTCTAATAGTTCAGTCAATTCCACGGCAAAGAGATTGATTGTGTTAGCACCTTCTGCGCACACAGAACTGGACGATGTTGTATGATGAGCATTGCCTCGCTGATCGCTAACAGTTTCGGGTTGCGATCATGTAACAATATCTTGAACGATTTAACAGGGTCAACTAGGTGTTTGGCGATCGATGAAGCCGGGGCCTTCGAGCTTGTTACAGTTTCATCAGTACTACCATCCAGTTGTAGAATCTGTGCGAACCGGCACTGACCACACTGACTTTGGTAGACGTGACATTTCCCGGAACTCAGATGAGCAACAAAAAGGTTAGAAAAGGAGACAAGACAGTGACATTAATCTGACTCTTGTGGTTACACTTTTATCAGCTACTGTCTGAGTCCAACCGAAAACCATCATGCACTTTTAAGTGAGAACTGCTACGCCAGTGCATATTTTCCCGGTCCGATACTAACCATTGTTATGTACACCTATGCATGAAGTTGTCAGTATGTCAGATAACGCATCGTTTGTTGAGTAGTTCGTATGCTACATCTACCATTCATTTTCGTCATGGTCTATCGTCCATAACTTCGTGTCTGAAACCACTGTTGTGGAACTAGGTTGATGGATTCGGCTACAGTGACAGAGCAACCACAACTAAATACAACTGCATCTACAAATTCCGTGAACAAAAAGCCTGATGGTTGATCCGTATCCGGTAGTTTTTGCTACTATGGGATAAACTTTCCTTCTAACTCGTTTCATCGGTGTTCGCCGAATTCCGTGGCAATTTTAAGCAGAATTTGGGGACATAACTTTCAAAAAGATAATAAAGCTTTAACTACAGTATGGAATTTGTTTTACTCACTACAATTTCGGGAATAGTGACTATTGACGATTTTCCAGTTTTAGTGTTAATATTCCTCTGTATTAGCACGCACTTGTGCAGTTTCGCTCGAGGACACTTTTCGATACGTCGTTGTCAAGTTGGTCAAGTAGAATTGGACTCGGGTTATTATACTTTTGCTCTGATCTACTGCTCGAGAAGAACGAACAAAAGCGGTTGGCGAAGACGAACAAGCTGATGATGTCTTTGTAATTTTTCAATAGGCCATCAACTGTGTACACCATCTAAAATTAGGCACGAGGTCATGTAAATATGGTCCAAAAGGTATCTAACCTCTTTAGACTGTCGATTACTTTCATGGCCGCCACTTTACTGTCAGAGTTATACTTCCTGATTGGTACTAGCGGTGTAACTCAAAGCTCCATACTGAGGAATCTGTTGTCTATTTCACTCGTGTACAAAATCCGACAGCTCACCAGTTCCCTGCTACGACTGAACTCCGATAACAACAAAGTTTGGCTCATAATGGATTGAAAAATACTGTGTAGCGAACAAGCTCGTTTTCAGTTATTTATCATCAGGCTAAATACATCACATTTATATCACGAATTTTACAGGGGAATCATTAAAGGGGGTAAATGAGGAACGGTTAGTTAGTCAGGTCAATCAGTTCAATGTCACGCTGCAATCAAGTACCCACTTGAACCGTGGGTCTTGACAGGCTAACAGGGTGTAGGGTTGGCCATGGCAGATCCAACGCCTGAACAAAACGTTTCTGTGCGCACAGGGGTGAGTTGTACAGGCGAATTCCAATAGCTTCAGCTGTGGACAGAATCCTACGCTTCACTGCCCTCGACTGGGTGGCTTTAATTCGGTAGATTGGGCGAAATGAGTCCGTCACATTGACAGAGTGATTCGAATCCACCAGGTGCGATAGTATTGCACTGTTGACAGATTTCGTTATTCCACCGTTCACCCAAGCTGGGTGGTGTTCCCGGACCCGTTCAGATAAGCGTCTGGTCGTGCGGCCTACATAACTGGTTCCACAGGAACAAGTGAGTGAGTATACACAAAATGAGGCTGCAGAAACAGGCAATTTATCTTTTAGTCGTGAGCACAAAACCGGATTGGATGTGAAATGGACACGTAATTTAGCCGCGTAGAACGTTGCACTAACTGCCCTTGTGAGTCTACGTGTGATAGTTTCAGTTAACGTGTCACCCCTGAAGGGTAACGCGAATTGAGATACCGCTCAGACCAATTTTGGATATGTCTAACTTTCCATACCACTCATTAGCCAAATGGTTATCACAATTACTAGATCCCGTCAGGCGGAAACTCTCGACCCATAGCTTACGCGACTCATTTGATTTGGTGAATACAATCAAAGATATTAACTTGAGTGGACAATCGATGTTTTCTCTTGATGTCGCATCCTTATTTACGAACGTCCCGCTGAAGGAGACTATAGATTATCTATGTGATTATATCGAGGATTCTGACATAGATATTCAGATACCAGCGACCGATCTCAAACAGTTACTCTACCTGTGCACTTACAACGTGCAGTTTAAGTTTCACGAAGAAATTTATCGACAGAAGGACGGTGTCGCAATGGGATCGCCGTTGGGACCACTGTTTGCAGATGTATTCATGGCGAAGTTAGAAAACGAACAATTGAGTTCAGCGGTAGGCCAATGTAGTCTTTATAGGAGATACGTGGACGACATCTTGTGCGTACTCGATAACAACGTAGATCCGACTGATATGTTTGCCGAATTCAACGCCGCGCATCAGAATTTACATTTCTCGTTGGAGATCGAAACAACTAATCAACTAGGCTTTCTGGATATACGTTTGCGTCGCCGCGCGGATGGCTCAATTCAACGCGCGATATACAGAAAGGGCACGTGGAATGGTCAGTACATTCATTTCAATAGTTTTGTACCACTCACCCTGAAAAGAAATCTAATCAACTGTTTGACGGACAGGGCTGTCAGAATTTGCACGGATGATACTATAGCCAAAGAATTTACTTTCATACGTACAGTATTCATACAAAATGGCTACCCGGAAAGGTTTTTAAACAGAGCTATGCAACAACAAAGTGAAAGGGGCCAGCTGTATCAAGCGGAAAAGAAAACTGTACACACGCTCGTTGTGGGTTTTTGGACGTACCTCCCCCGCGTTGGGGTATTCCGCCGAGTGTTGGAATGCTCACATCTCCGGCCTGATAATCCACCACAATACGAGCTGCACGGAGTACCCAGGTGTCGGTTCAGTTCTTCATGCTTCTACCCACCAAAGAGACCTACAAAAGATTATTTCAAATCACCTCAGTTTGTCACGCAAATGCACATCGATAACTAAGACTTCAGGTTACTCGGCCAGTTTGTTTGGGTCATTTCATCCAGATGAGTTCTCCAATAGGCTCAGCTCAGTGGACTTACACTCCACTTGAGCCAAATGTACAACCTCTGTTAGTCCCTTGTGAAAATCAGTGTTCCGTTTCAGATGCTACAAACCGGTTGATTCTCGAAAACGTGACCAGAGTTCAAAGCTCGGCAGTCGTGAGGATATACATTACTGTTGAGCCCTAACAAGAGGGAAACTCGAGTATAGTGGTTCTTTTCGAAAGTGGCGCCCCGGCAAATCTTCAAAAATGCGATACGTGCCATCAGCTGTAGGTGATGTTAAATTCATATTGACCTCAAATACCGTGATGCAAGCTGCAAAGTTGGGTTTTGATAAGGAAATAGTTGGAATAATGGACTTCGAATAACCCTACAGATCGTACTTCAATTGAAACCTGTCGCCTCAGACCGATTGCGGTAATCGGTTGATATTCACAAGTCAGCAGCTCGGATTAAGAATGTAGACTGCGTCCCAGCAATTTGATCCCGGTAAAAAAAAATCGGAGTTCAGTACACAGGGCTCGCCCAGTAAGCACGTCTCCTAACCGAACTGGGTGAACAAACGGGCACAACACACCGTAGAAATCACAGGTAGATTAGCTGCGTGTTGGGTGGGGATGCCCACGCAACTTCAGCGATGTGGCTTGGCGACATCGATCCAGTGTTTTGGCCACCACGGTTCGCAATCGATAACACTTGGCTGTTCACACACACACACACATCTGTGACTGTATCAGCTATCCAAAAGAATACCGGGCTGGGAACCAGCATGCATAAGTGAGTGCAAATGGAAAGAGTTAAAATACGGTGTTTCCTTAACAGATTGTGCCAACACAGTTGACTTCTCATCAAACAATAGATAATGAAAAGCTGCATTCATGAACAAAACAGATTTGCAACTCACTAAAAGACTGATCAAAATCTAACAATTTCCCCCTAGAATCTGAGACGCGCCCTACTGTGTTCTTTCAGTTTATCGCGCTATTTGTGGACTCTGGCGTGATGTAATATAGCCATGCTGCGAAGACAATAAGCGTCACAAGTGGTTTTGTGTTCCATATCCTGTCAGCATGTCTTATTTGACCATTTTATTGGTGCTGTGATGAAGGCAACTTGTTTCGTTTTTGAGATTGAGATCGGGGTGGACTGCTCGTTAAAAAATGTTGTCCCGTATGAGATAGTTAGTTCTCTGAAAACCTGCTTCGTCCTGTAAGACGAGACCGTTCAGTCTGGGTCAACACAAAACATTCGCATCATACGAGTTTTCGTTAGGTGACTACGAATTAGGGTAACATGCTGATACATATAAGTACTAACCGTACTGGGCGGTTTGGGGAAGGGGGCGTAACGCGCTCCTCATAAGTATCGTACTTGTTCGCTAGCTGACTTCTCTAGGGCTGTACAGACTATAAATGTAGATGTCTCTGATGCGGTTTGGACTAGATACTTTCATTTCACCGATGGCTTGTCGAACTTGTGGATCCTAGAGTGAGTAATCAGATCTGTATGCTTATGCCTGTCTGTCTGATTAACAGTGATTATGTTGAAATATGTCGGATCACACTTTTCTCAGTTCAATTTGTCGGACAGCCGCCGTGCATAAATTGAATTTTGTTGCCGGTTTCATAGTACTACGACGTAACGTACGTCGGAATTAAGGAAATCACGGCTTGTCATTGCCTGATCTCAGTGGTACATGCAGAGTCACGATCTGTAGGCCTGATTGGTGCCATACAGGACGAGAAACCTGGCGAATTAAGATGTAACATTAAAACTGTTCGTCCAATCTCGAGAAGGTATCTTAAAGAAAAGATGGACTGGTCCCTTGCTAGATAGATTATTGTGTCGAGGTTTGGATAAGCAGTGAATCGACTAGATTTTTCCCACAAATAATTTGTTCACTACGTTATCTATACAGACTGCGTAAACTGGAAGAGTTCCCAGTACAATGTCCGTATTTTAGGGGATCTGCTGCCAACATTTTACTCGTTAAGAGATATGCTTTTCTTAACCGAAATAACCCCACCTGTAGAGACTAACCAATATTCCGGCATCGGATGAGCTGTCTGCTTTGCAAGGTGTACTCCTTCGGTATCGGAGCGTGTGTCCAACTGGGAACAACCTATCAAAATCTGTCTCATATGATAGTCAACAGCAGAGGAATTCAAGGACAGACATAAAACACATGTTCGAGACAACTGACCAAGTCTAAAGGTAGCTTGGCCATGAGAATCCTTGCAATAAGGTAGAGGTGAGCATAATCACTCAGTTGTTGTCTATCAGCTGTTCGTTTCATGTCGATGTACACGCTTGTAGTGAGATTAGTATGATGTCTCGGGTTCATCTGTCTCTAACTTTTACTGTTCGCGGCCTCACTAATACTCATTCATTGAAACTGAAAATATCAACCGACTTCTCTTTTCTTTCCAAGCCGCCCAACACAGATACAAATGTACATAAAACCCTTCAGCTTCCTCCAGTCAACTACTTCCTTATAAATCCTGTAACAATTGATTAGTCAGAAAATGTTCCCATGGATTGGTGTTAATTCATTTTAACCATACTTTTGCTCACGAGAGGCATAGTACAGACAAGTGTTCATTACACATTTAGCTTTCTAAGTAGAAGTGCTGACAACTGTGTTTGCTGCATGTAGGTAACATACGCTAGGGCAAATACTCATTCCATGAGAACAACAAAATGTGCAACTTTGTAGTCTTTCGACAGTGTATACAATACAGCATATGAACTTGTGCGTAAAATCGCATGTACTGTTGCCAACCAATCTGCCACAATGGAATCTACGGGGGTAAACGGAGACGGGATTATAAACAATGACTTAAATATGCGATAAAAATATGGTATCTCGTACAAAATTAAGGTTTGAAACTAGTAAATGCAATCCAGAGTCCCCGAACACCTCCGCGCCGCTTACTTAGGAAACTTCAACGTGAACCATTTGTAAACGTTCACTAAGCGTTGAACAGTAATTGATTTAGCTCACAACACACAAGTGAACAAACAAGCAAGTTAAAATGTGGTTGATTTACAGTACAGTGTGACACGTATCTTCCTAATCTGTTGTGAACGAAGTGCATACCCTTCTTGGCTACTTCGTAGTACCTCCGTTCCACATTTTTCCTCTTCTTGTCCAAATGACCGGTTTTTCGGTTTTTTCAGAGACAGCTCCCAAAGCATATCGTCTATGTATGCGATTTAATCTTCTTCCGTTTGTTTTAACATTATGTGCACAGTGGACATGTGAAGAGACAGTAAAAAAAAGAGGCATAACTGTATTTCACGGTTAGCAATACTTCGACCCATGGCAGCAGAAACGGTTGTGATTAGTGGAGAATGTGAGTTACTCTTACTTGAAAGTCGAATGAAAGTGACAAATTGTGACTCACGGAAGGACACTGAATTTTTCTTGAACCTGCACAGAAGCCTCTCACGTCCTAAAATCTCTTTTCTTCAAAACGGATGCTAGTCACATAGTGCGCACATGCCAAAATGTATAGTGTAGTGAGGAGGAGCGATCGTACGATATTACTCACACCCCTTCTATTCAGTAGTGGTGGGCAGAACACAGATTGTGGCATTGAAGTGGCCGCGGGAGAAAAACAAGAGGAAACATCGGAGTGCAGCACCGCATGAAATGGTTCTTGGTACGTAAAAGGACGTAAAGGAACTGAACATTGGCGTCTGTGGCAACCGTGACGTTCTGGAACCATTGCTGTATGCAGATGAGTATTTTTGTTTGTTGTCATGCTTAACCGCATAACCCACGTGTTGCTTTCCTGAATAAATAACCCGTGCGTCATCCACGTTCTTGGCTTACAACACTAGCAGTGAAGTGATGTTTCGAGAATTTTTGTGTCACTGCTTTCCCGTCACACACAGGTTCGTAAACATTTACTTGGTGACGAGTATGGTTGTTCCAGTGTTCCATCGAAGCAAATTCAGCTTCCAATTTAGAATTGCCAAGCTCCCGTCTAAAACCTATCCAGAAAATAAGCATGAAGTGTTTCGGTAAAAACAGTGAGGTCCGACATTTTTCGCCATAATCATGATGCCAGTTTTGCGAATGCCTCTGAGCATTCTTTCAAATTTACAACCACGTTAATCGATGAACATATGCTCAACCTCAGTATCCAAAAAGGAACCTACTGCTACGAGTTTACTGGTATGTTTTACATCCATATAATGCTTCAGGTAGTCGGATATTAGTGGGTCGTCCCTTTTGGTACGCGCTCAGTTGCTTGACTCATAGCCGAGAAAGAGAAAAGATGCGGCAACAGCGTTTATTGGAAGGACGAGACGAGTCAGAATTAGGCCACAGAGGCTCTAAATTTATAAGACGAAATGAGTACTATACATGGTCGACAAGGCGCGTAGCACATCAAACGAAACGATCATATATGGCAGTCAAAGCGTTAGAACGAATCCCGTTATAGGAAGCATCAGAAATTAAACGCGAGAAAACAGTTCAGATAACGTGCAGGCGTTCGATCGCGCAGCTGCAACCTGATTAACTGAGTGAGTTAGTAGTGGACATGTGGGTATGCGCTAGACCGTCCTCCACTAACAATTTAAAACGCCTTTCCTAAGGAGCAATCGAAACGTAGTCCCAACAGGCATCGAACTAGAAAAGGCAGTGAGGTTTTGAAACAAACCGTATATTTCCAGCAATGTTTGGAAATATCTGTTAGGGCGCCCACCCTGTGACCGTCCCAGGGCGCCTCCGTCATGAGAAAAAAGAAAAAAACCACTTGACTCAGTCCTAACTAGCGGAACTGTTCAAATCGGTTGAGACTTTTTATACTGCTGTGCACATTCGTGATCCTAACTCTTTCTCATGGTGGGGTGGGAATGTGTGGTCATGACGTGCCCTATAAATACCTTGTACTTGTCGCCCTAGCCGCTTCCCGTTTTGGAACGGAACAAAGCTTCTTATTTTGGACGCGTCTTTTGGCTTGCCTTGGAAGCGAATACGGGACAGTCGCGGTACTATTCGGGACCGAGATTTCCGTGTGAATTATTACCGGGACTAGAATCCGATTTTATTAAGCGCACCACTATACCGAGATCGAACCAGCGTATCGTTTAGGAGGGTTTACAACAATATGATAAGTAGCTAACTCTAGCCTAGTCTGGGGCCAACGGTAGCAACCAAGAGAAGAAAGGAAAGAAGCGCGAGGTGGGCCACAGCCCACTCGGCGGCACTCAAAGGCGCCAAGCGAAAAGTTGGTGGAACCTTCGAGTGCGTTAAACAACCCTCGATAAGGTACGGGTTAAACCACCTTGAAGAATAGGATAATAGATGAGTCGTTAAGAAAAGGGCAAGCATTCGCTGCGTGTAATTAGTTGCACGACTGAAGAAAGTGGCACTGAGTTTATATCAGGCCTCCTATAGCAGGCGCACACAGAATCATGCGTACATAACAGACAAGCGGGAAGACACGGTTGCAGCCAACATCTTTAAATAAGCTACACCATCGCTGGTCACTACACAAGCCTCCCCCCAGAAGGGTGGCGGTAGACAACCTTCGATCATGTAACCGGGGGTATCGACGTGTGGGCCACCCCTTGTGGTTTCGTACATGACACTCCCGCTGCCATGAGTACATACACAAAAGACCTAAGACCACAAAGTCCCCCTCCTTTTGCTACTGCGCCAGTCTAGAGTGAAACTAACCCAACATGGGAATGGTGTGAACTGCCATACAAATTGGTGAATGTGGCAGTGCAGTTGAGGAAGTTGCATACTTTCTAGGTGGTAGAGCCATTACGTGTATGACTGTCGACGATGGCCTGTGTTCGCATGAGTGATGACCGTGGTGTGGCGAGCCCCACATGAGAAGGGGATTATCGCGAGCCACACCGGTGATGATGTGTGCTGAGGCCTAATGAATGCGGGTATGTAGGGCGCAGGGCGGAGAGCGGGTGGGATTTTCCCTGGTCGATTTGCTAGTTGGTTCACCCCACAACGATGCGGTCGAAGCATGTCAGTTGGGTACTGACGGAGACTCGACATAGGTAGCATCATTGTACCTTCTTCTAAGCCGCTAGGCTTCTACAATGCGAAAGCTCTGAAAGGTGCAATATGCAAGATGTACGAATGCAATCAGGATAAAGACGTCCGTCGAAGGCTAAAAGATGGGAGCTGGAGATGCCTTCCGGTGAACCGTCTTCGGATGAGTTCTTCGGAGGTTCAGAAAACACGTTCAAGCGTTCCAAAATGTCTCAAATGTAGACAAACATACGGGGAGCGAGCAGCCTGAAATAAATATGTGACTCACCTTGGATAGAAGGTGAACATATGCCTTATACTGAACGGTTTGTTTGTTTTCAAAGGGTTTTGCGATTTTTTTTGAACGTTTTCAAAAGAACGACTTTTTATACCATAGTGACGTAGGTCAAGTTCCAGTGGAACTCAACATGACAATCTGAAAGCTGAGTAATGCGAAAGAAAACCTATGCGATGAACGCGCATAGGTTAAAAATCGACATATGCATTAATAACAACGCCTAGGAATAGTAAGCGATGTCTGAACCAGCGAGTATCCTCTGACAAGTCATGCGAATGGACGCCAGTTGGATTGAGCTAAAACAGATCAGTTCAATCGAAGCTGGGTCGATCAATCGATATGACGTGATTTGTCTTAGCTGCTTCGTTAAGAGATGCTTCTCTTAACAGATATATTCAAAGACTGGGGCAAAGCGAGATGCAAAGCGCCTTGAAATCACAGCAGTCAAAGCGACAGACTAGTTGTTCTCGGGAACCATTAAATATTATGCGTTGTGACTTACGAACTTGTTAAACGATAGGAATCAAATATGGAAGCAACGTTGTCAGGAAGATTCACTACAGATCGTAGCCCGGACAATTTCAGACAAGAGTAAAATAGTAGGAATGATTACTTAAACGTTCTATTATGAGTACATGCCAATACTAATGGAGCAAGTAAACCGTAATGATGCTCAGTCAGAATTGGTGGTTGTTCATTTTTCCATACTACTGGTTAGAAATGCCCCCCTGCCTTAAAATGTGATGGGCAACCTCTACTGGCATCACAGCCAGCTATGTAGGTGGCAACCTTTTCTCTACGGTGTTTCATTTTCTTGCATTCGCTTGCATGGTGGAATCGAGCCTAGTAAATTGCGCTATTAGATAGAGATACCGCTGTTTATATGGTAAGTTCAATCCAATGTTAATCTCCTTTCCATGTAGTAATAGGAAATTGTATAATTATATACATATATTTATACACTACGCTGTGATGTATAAAATACGTATCTACGAAAACGACATATGCCACCTTTTGTTCTATGCAACTGAATCAGAAATGTTAACGCTTCGTTTGCTGTCAACTGTTGCGAACGTAAAACATTAGATATTATGTTATATTCCGGTGTGGGTAGTGTTCAATTCTGAAATTCCAATAACGCCTATTCAGGACAGGACAAAACCGTATCAAAACAGTGGGTCTATATTGAGCGATATGAATGGATTATTATATTGTTTTACCAGTGCAAGTTAGAGGACCAGTAGGAGATCAGGTAACATGTGTCTGGGGGGTTAGAATCATTGACTCTGTTAACGGATTAGTTAAATTTTACGAAGTTAGGTAATCCTGTAATTAAGTGTACCTATGCATATCCAACCCTCGTTTAAATATCATCGCGTCTTTTAGACCAATTGAACAACGTCTCGAACTTGTGCCCACCGATTCTGCAATTCCCGGTCATGACCTGAAGTGGTTTACTAATCTAGTAAAGATGGGCGACCGCAATATCCTACTAACACGACTGCAATTCAGTAGTAGGACCGAATCACAAATTTTGACACTGAAATAGTCGCAGGAAAAAACACATTGGAGTGCAGCATCGCATTAAATGGTCTTTACTACATACAGGAACTAAGCATTGGCGTCTGTGGCAACCGAGACGATCTGGGCGGAGTAAAGTATGCAAATGAGTATTTTTGTTTGTTGTCCTGTTTAAGCGCTTAACCCATATGTCGCTTTCTTGAATAGATAGCCCTCGTGCCATCCGCGTTTTTGGCTCACAACACCAGTCCTGCGATGTTCATTCATCCCAGTTTTTGGCTGTCTTACTTCCTCAGCAACGCATACCTTTGAACAATCCTCGTTTCTAATCTTACATACGCGGGTATTAATTCTGTCAACAGGTGAGGGACTGTTGAAATGCACCAGAATAGAACGCAGTACCATCTGCTGTCGAAAAACAGCTATGACGTTCATAGCAATGCGCTGTCTACAGATCCACATCCGGCAATTTTCATTTTCATAGGAGACGATGAAATTCTATAGAAAACATTTTGCAGCTGACTTGTCGTAATGCGCAGATCCCCTTCAGCAACCGCCACTGACACTAGTTCTACCACACTCACTACTGTGTGTATGAAACCCGAGGGTTTTCTTCTCAACTCTGGTCATTTGGAACTAAATGTGAGCAAAACGCTGGGGTCAGTTCAGGGGTATGTGCAGAGTAATGACGCACTGGATAATCGAGCAAGTTAAACATCATTTCGTGTTTAATCCTGTTTAAGTTTCACCTCTGTCCTCACCATGCCCGCTTGGCCATAATCAGCTTCGAGGTGAAGCTTGGTACAAACCAGGACAGTAGCAGGACCAAACATGGCAATGACCTCGTGAGTTGTTCAGTGATTGATCGTTCACTCGGCCTGCACAAATACCAAATACGATATCACAAATTTTATGGCTAAGAGTGCGACTGATTCCATTTGCACCGTAGCACGCCAAATTAATCGGCGATCGAGTCACGTCACAAGAACTGGCCGAATGCGTCGCACAGTGAAATTGTCCGTTTGAGTGAGAACCGGAAGTCGGTTTTGTATTTTGTAGGCTGCTTAAAGGCCGGTTGAAATGAAATACTGACTATCTCAGCATAAAGAATAGATACGATGTTAGTAAAGTGTAAGTAACCCGAGCGGACGGAAAAGTGGGTGATGACAACAACTGGTTGTGATGGTTACTTTAAGCACGTGGAAAAATGTTAGGGTGCCCACCCTGTAACCGTCCAAAGGCGCCTCCGCCGTGAGAAAGGAAAAAACGAATGACTTTGTCCTAGTTTGCGGACCTGTTCAGAGCGGCCGACAGGGTGGCCTTGTCTAGTTTTCACCCATCAGACGTTTTACTCCGTTGTACCCATTAGTGACCCTAACTATTTTTTCCGATAAATCTCCTTCTCTTTTTATGATTCGGGAATGTTCTTATGGCCACTGCGCACCCTATAAGTACTTTGTCCTTGTCGCCTTGATCGCACACGTTTTGGGGCGGAACAAAGCTCTTTTTTTTGTACGCGTCTTTTGGCTTGTCTTGGGAGCGAATACGGGAACAGTCGCGGTATTATTCGGGACCGAGATTTTCGTGTGAATTATTAAGGGGAGGAGGATCCGAATTCTGTCAAGCGCATTTCGATAGCAAGGACGAACCAGCGTATTGTTTAGTAGGGTTTACAACACAAAAATATATTAGTTCACTGACCAGTGGTACAAGAAACCAAACGATTGTTTACCATTTTGGACATAACAGCTGGGGGGGGGTACCGATTTCATCGATTAAGAGCTGGTTTATATATAATAATGGAGGAAATATACCGCAACATGTCATCAGCTCGATCACTCTATGCAGCCACGAACCTGACACATAACAACTTAGAGGACGAGTGAATAGGAACAACGGTAGAAACGATGAACGCTTGGGCTTTACATTAAATCAACAGCTTATGCACATACAAGGCTGGACGGCGAGCAACGATTGACGTTGCCTCGGAGAAGGCGAACAATTTCGGATTCCTTTTGTGCAGTAACAAGGCCATACGAGATATCAGAATGTGGTATCAGCGCCTGCCCACAAGTCAACAACGTGATCTGTCTGTATGATGTGCCTTGCAATAGCGAGGCATGAATTCAGTTCACTTGTACTCTTGCCATCATCTGTCACGTCACCGTGCGCACCAATCACCTAGGTGTGTTCGGCTTTTCCTTGTCCAATGCATCGGGCTTTCGTCCGTCAACCGTTTCAAACTCTGGTTCAAATACGATAGGGCACTTGTACGCATTGCCCAGGTTGTGGAGGCATCCACAGTTCCCAGGTTCAATTCCACTAGACTTATTTCCTTGGTTGACTCGGAAGTCCACGACGAACCTTTCTAGGTTTGTCCCTTATTAGTATTTTCTAGGAAAGTTACAAACACCTCTTCGGCCTTGTCACTTTCAGTCGAACAGAAATGTAACACATTCAATCGCATATGTAGCGTCATTACTGACATGGTCTAAAGTACCCGTGTCTTGATTAACAGCCCGATGAATGTGATTGAAATCAACTTCACACATCTAGTGGATGCATCCGCATATGTTAATAAGTTAGCCGTTTAATCTTTCTATGTACACGTCTGGGGTGATTGCTAACCTGATATGCTGAAGTTGATATCTCACTTTCCAAAGGACACCCTGATTTATTAAAGCTGCCATGTTTATTCGTTCCGAGCCAAACGGGGTCAGCGAGTCACAATCCGTTGACATTACTGGTACCAATGCCACCCACCCTTTTCCCTCCCTCGCTTTTACACACAATATCATACCCGTTGTCTAACACGGCTCTTAACCATAGACGCTGTCATGACAGACTATCTGGTTCTGTCAAACGACACGACCCTGGAAGTGGTACTGATATAACCTTTTATACAGCCTTCTAATATAAAATATTTTCGCACTTAACGATAACTGAGACGGCGTCATTCGTTAATAGGCACTCAAGTTACCACGGTTTAGCGTCCTACTATACGTTTGCCATAATACTCGCGATTGTTTACACCAGTTTGCCTCGGGCTGTTGAGGTGATCACCTCGAAATAACTTCCAAGGCACGAATGGAGCTGAAACTTAGATATACGACAGGCTAGAAGAACTCTAATACCATGGCCTAAGTGAATCTAGCCTTGAAGTTCGTTTGCCGAATTTAGTCAAACCAAACGTTCATCTTGACAATCTGATGAGGTCGTTAAATATAGCGCTTTAGTCACCAGAGAGTCGCTCAACTCAGACAATCCGCACACATATTTCGGACGTTCTCCCCGGTCTTTCGACTAACCAACTGCACTGCATCATTTAACGTTAATTTAACGTGCACAGTAAACAGACTGGATTACCATTCATTTACTGCGCAACATCAAGATTGACCAAGGACACCATGGCCTTCTTATCGTTTATCCTCCTAGCGTTTTTAGGGATTCCTACATGTGCCTGTACGGTACCATGTCCTGACGTAGGAAGGACCAGGTATACCCTTGCTTTTAGTTGTGTGTTTAAGCCTATGTTTACGTGTTGTGCATGTGGGTGGGCAGATGGTTAAATACTGTAAGACACCGTCTTGTTTGAAAGTGTAATGTACCAATCACCACCACTGTGCTAATTTGCAAGTGGGAAACAGGGGTGAAGATTATATCAGTTGACCTAATTTCCCTGTTCGTAACTATTGACAGGTCTGTTCACACTCTGCATTCACTCATTCACGGATGTATTGCTGTTTTGAGCCGGCGGCCATCCCAAACGGGTGGCAAAAGCATAATAGTTTACCACACTGGCCATTATTGTGCAGGTAAACTTATTCATATGCAAATCACAGCTGAACGCGCACGCCTACCATCTGGGTCATATAGTTTGATGAGTGTGCAACGAAAAGTCACTCGATTAAACACAACCTTTAGTGATGAGTAGTAGAAGGTTTTTTCCATATAAACTGAACATCACCCACAAATGATCGCGGCTGTCGCATTTCCATTACTCACAAGCGAAAGCGGTTGAGCGTTCACATATGATAATTCGGTCGTGCCTAATGTGAGGTCAATGGCGCCTTGCTCAACACAGTTGCCTCACGAATACGTGGCCGGAATCTTAGTCCCGGCAGTGGCAAGGCTAGGCATTACTGACGAGCTCTAATTACAGCAAAACGCGATTCTAGTGCTTCTTTTCGAAAGGGGCCAACTGGGCAATTTTTACTGTCCAAATCGCACTTGCTCAAACCACGCGTGCGATTGCGTTTATGAGCCAGAATTCCAGTCCACACACAGTGTGCACTTCTGTCTGCCTTGTGTGTGCGACCGACGCCTTCCTTCGGGGGATTTTCCGCCTCCTATTCCTCGTCCGCTGGTCCAGTCTCGTTGAGCGACGACACATCCGGTCGCTCGTGTTGTCCCCGATCAGCTCGCTGTGGGTTTTCGGACATACCTTGCCGCTGCGTTGAGGTATTCCGCCGAGTCGGAATACTCGCACTTTCGGTTTCGTAATCCACCACAAATGGACTGAGATCAAGTCAGGGACATACCGGAGCAGTAAATGATATGGGCTTTGTTATACAGCAGAAAAAACACTTTAGCAAACATATTAAATATCGAAGATTTCATATTATGTCCGCGTTGGTTCACTGTCTTTAAGTGAGCGCACATTTACAGTAAGGAACAATCCCTGCATCATGCATGGATTTGGGACAAACATACAGAAGTGAAGTACTTAAAATCCTCTGCATAAATCATAGGTAGCACTCTGCCTCTGCAAGTCTGCGTAACATCTAATGGTTAAAGACTGATCCAAGCATAAGGCAGCATATCAGTTCTGATTACCACAATGACAATAACAGAGATAGTGACGTTGAAAAAACGGCAGCTAGGAATGTAGGGTCCAAAAATTGAGAGCTTCTTGTTATCAGCCTGGATCATGGTGATAAATGGACCGTACATTTGCGGGAATGATGTAATCAGTTCATTTATCACTGATATCACGCCAGCCATGGCAACCAGATGCGAACAAGCTTCTTTGATTTAGAATAATTAGGAAAAAATATTTTGGCCAACAGTGTGATGGGTGACCAATCCGGAGACCAGATTATTCCCACGCTCATTGGAATATATCAACACATCGGTGGGATATGGTCAAGGCCCATAGCGGATCGGCCACGGACAACACAAGGAATGGATGGGGACGTCGATGAAATAACTAGCTCAACAAGCTAGAAATAATAGACGAGAATCCAGAACAGTTAACACCAGCCAAACGCACAGAACCAAGCAGTGCATATGACGTTTAAATAACACCTCGCTGCACTGTGGACTGAAATTCCGGTTGATGACCGCAAGCGCACGACTGGCGTGCGAACGTGCAAATTAGCTGATAAGTATCTTGATTTTATTGAATGACTTCCTCTGTACTGTGAAAAGCTGTCCTTTAATGCAATGAAAATTTGCACTCCCCATTTGATGTGGCATTTTGCCCAATTAATATGCATTAATTAGCGTCAGATGGCACAATCCATAAAGCTTTGTGGTTGAAGCAGGTTCAAACTTGCAGATTCTTTTCACATTCGGTGGTCTAGGTGATTTCTAAAAATGTGAAAAAGATAACGATGCATCACCATTTAAAGCACGTTATTTTTGAGATGATTATACTGCCCACAAATTAAAACTCGGAGATAAGTTTCCAGGGATTACTATCTTCTCAAACTCGACGGCAACTGCCCATCTACAAGTCGGGAACTCGCTACGTGCACCATGAACGGATCGATCAACTGTGTGCACGTTGTGACCTTGTTCGACGATGAGTTTGAATGCCACAAGAGGACCAAGGTCCAACTTAGTGTGCTTGGATGCAAAATTTGTTTGTGCTCACGAGAACAAGTTTCATATACTACTCTACTATCAGATGAACAGAAACGATTACAGAGGTCCGGAACCATACAGTCGATCAATAGTTCATTGTGAGCGGCCTAAACCCTGGTCGCTGAGGCATCTGAAGACTGTATAGGGGTTCGAATAACCTTATCCGAAATTAACAAGTCGCTGTTTGGTCAACCGAATCATCATGGTAAACCCATCACCACGTCTCCATTGTGTTCGTCCGTACCTTGTTGAATTTGCCATATACGTAATCAGGTTAGTTACCTCTCTAACACATTGTAACCAATATGTAACGTGTCCCGACATTGATACTTTTTTGACTGGCATTTCAAAGGTTAATGTGAACTATACAAGGGGCTATGCTTACTCAGTCAAGGAACGCCTGATACGGGATGCCCAACAGCCAGTGGTTTCAATTCCGTCAGCATTGTTAGTGTCGGTGTCACCAACACATTACTTATTTCATGGTTTGGCATGACTCTTGGCTACGAACGCTGCCACAACTACTCGAGTTGTATTACACACCTCAACGTGATGCATCGAATGGAACGACTTCCATTTCCAAGACTTGTACAGTTTCATCAAGAAAACAAACTACCAGTCAAAAACTACTCTCACATCAACCCATCCGTCTGTCAATCTCTGTAAGCTTCCACTGTTGCAATTGGTGATTCGCAACAGTCAGTCATTTCTACTGCACTATCCGGATCGACTTAAAGTTCGATCATATGCATTCATTTCAAAACATCCCATTTTGTTTCAAAATACTGGGCACACTTTAGCCAATTAATGATTTTAACTTTATGAGTTGCCTTATGCTTTCCCATGCAACTGCCCGATATATTTGTCGGAAAAACTATAAATTTTAGACGTGCTTTTTGCACTTACTTTGGAAAAATCGTTGTATACTTGCGAATTGTAAAAGCTGCCCTTCGTTGCTCCATTAACCAGGAAAATTGATAAGAAATTTAAAGAATTTGACTATGCGAAAAAACAAAGCCGAACTGCTTACAGAAATGGTACCTGGAGACAAGTAAATGTCTACAGAGAAAAGTGACGATTCTTCTCGCGAAAATCGTAGATATGAAAACTTTGCAGAGAGATGATGATAATTTACACTTCGAAATTCGTCTAGAAGAATCAGACAACGTCACCCAGCATAGGTCGGGTCAGACGAAAGAAAATCAATCAATAATGCCACTGTAGTTCATCTGGCCAACATAGATCGATCTTTCAGTTTTACATAGTGTCCCATTAAATCAGACAAAATGGGTCCCCCAGCGAACATTGGCTATTGCCGAAGCCATCATTATTCGATTACGTAACCCATACTTGTGCGGGCGGAAAAGTTCGCTCAAACGTTTCAGCTACCGTGGTCATCAGTTGGCTCAACTGATCAACACGTAGGCAGTTCACACTCAGTAGACGTTCACAAACGTGAGATAGTGTGAGTGGTTAGACTCCTTGGCTGGTACTCATAAGGCTAAAGCTTGCGTTTCTCACAAGATCTACCAAACTCTAGCAATGGGAAACCACAGCATTGCAATCACTACTCCGTGGTTAATGTTTGTTTTTTAAAAACTAGTTTGGGAAGATGAACTATCCAAACCGCATCACTTGTATCGATTGACAAACTGTTATTTCTTGGACAATACTATCGACATTGACCACATTGATCATTTGGCAGATACCACGATATCAAGTTTGGGTACATCGGAATGCTGACAACATTAGGCATCTTCATATCATTATATATACATATAATATATATATAAACACATTCAGAAATAGTTCCTCATACATACGCAATATCCCCGACTTCCTCAACAAGGCACAGGGCCTGAAATAAGATGAGAAAGTTGTAGTATCGTTCACTCGCAGTTAACTTACATTCCGAACAAATCACCGTTTAATGCATTGGCTTATGTGCTGCGGGATAATGTACAATGGCAAGAACACATCAACCTTTCTATAGCTGATGTCGTAGATCTAGCACAATTTTGCACTGAAACCTATTTACGATTTGCAGATACAGTATGTCAACAACAACCAGGCGCACCAATGGGATCACCGCTATCAGGATCGCTTGCTGAAATCGTTATGCAAATCTTTGAAAGAACTACGTTCCAGAAATACGGTCCAACATTGTGGCTAAGATACGTGGATAACATGTTTGTTATCGTTAAGCGTACGGAGACCAACCTTTTCCATGAGACCATCAATAATGTATTAGCGGAATTTCAATTCACTACGAAAATAGAAACCAGCGCATCAATGCCATTTCTGGATGTACTAGTATTGAGACAATCTGATGGAACCATAAAGACGATCGTATGTCGCAAACCAATAACCACCGCCATGATACTGTCATTCAATGGTAACCATCCGACCAGACACAAAAAGTTGTGTGCTAACCATATTTCATCGATTAACCACCCACTACAGTACGCCTGATCTACAAAAAAGGAAAGAGAACACCTGTAGAAGTTACTCACGTCAAACGGCTACCCGAGACCGTTCATAAATGCGTGCATTAGGACCCAATCGGGTGTTATTTCTAACTACACGAGAGACAAGGACATCACCTTGTCCTACGTAGACAGAATCTCGGAGGCAGCTGATCACATCAGGGGAAAATGTGGAGTCAAAATCGCCCACAGGCCAACAAACGGCCTCCAAAATAGGCTTTGCAAAATCATAGACTCAGATTGAAGCGCATGAAAAAGTGGGTGTAATATACTTTATTCCCTACCAAGACTGTGACGAAGCCTACATTGGCGGAACTGGTAAACAGCTGAAGACATGTTTACACAAACAGACGGGTAGACCAGAAATCACACCTTTGACAACACTGCACAACCACAGGTTGTGAGGTCAAACTGGTTGACGCCAAGGTGACCGGGTTAGCAAAAGTAAAGAAGGAACGACTGATTCTTGAATCGATCGGTCGTGGCAAGGATATGCACTACTGACCAGTCCTAATGAGAGCGAAACTCAAGTCTAGCGTCTAGTACAGTTGCCCGCGCTAGACGCAAACGGGCATAATGAAATGCCCCCTCCTCGGAAGTATGAGCACCTCACTTGTCCTGACAACTACAAAATGGTCCAGAAACGTTTGTCGTACTTGGGGAGGAGGTTTAACCGTGGTGCACATACGTTCTGAAAGCACGCAAACGTAATACAGCATTACCCTGAACGTGTGTATGCTGAGTGGGTTCCCCAAGGTCATCTTGATCCAAGCTACCCGTACCGGTTGTACCCGCCACACACCCTGTATTAAACCCTAAGTAACCAGGGAAGCTCATAGTAGTCTTTGACTGCGCGGCTAAATACCAGGGACTGTCTCTGAATGACAGGCTGAATCAGGGCCCTGACTTGACTACAAACTTGGTGGGCGTATTGTTACGATTCCGCACTAAAAAAGTGACAGTGTCAGCGGATATCGAAGAGATGCTTCCCCCGTTCGTGACTGACGTATGTTCCGTTTTCTGTGGTGGCTCGAACATGACCTTGTGAGATCCGAAGAAAATCCGGCGAACTTAGCTTCGCGTGGTTTGACAAGCGGCCTAATAGGAGACAAGTGATTGAAAGGTCCTGAGTTCTTGAGTCGATCTTGCAGGTCATGGCCTCCGAAACCTAACTCTCTAGTTGAGCCCAACGACACTGAACTGAAGAAGACACCGGCTCATGTCAACTTTGTCGTTCAAGCAAACCGTCTGCATAACCTTATAATTCGATATTCAAGTTGGTCTCGATGGCTTAAAGCCATGGTGTGGCTTACCCGATTCAAGTACTACATTATGGAACTCCATGGCGGGCGCTCGGAATTGATTTTGAAAACCGACCCCCTGAGTTTACAGGAAATCAAAGCGGCAGAAGTAGACTTGATCAGATCAGTGCAGTCAGAACGCCTCCCCGAGGAAGTAGCTTTGCTGTCCAGGTTGTGATAGCCTCCCTGTTCTCCCTCAAAGGAGCTCCTTGAAGAAATTGTCTCCACTCATGATTGAGGGAATTATACGAGTAGGAGGTCGACTGTCGCTATCGGTTTACAGTTTTGAGACCATGTACCCCGTAATTTTGCCTAAGCGCCATCACATCGTCTACCTCATTATAAGATACCATCATGAAGTCGAAGGTCACTCCGGAAGATCTCCTGTGTTGTATTCGCTAAGGAGGCACTTCTGGATCATACAAGGTGGCGCGGCAGTTAAGCGAGTCATCAGATCGTGCATAGTCTGCCGTCGCCATTGTGTTTCAGTCGGGAAGCAGCTGATGGTCCCTCTACCATCTGTTAGGGTAAACCCAGCGTGGCGGCCGTTCACGAACGTTGGGTTAGATTATTTTGGATCCTTTTGTGTGAAGAGGGGCAGGGCTTCCGAAAAAAGATATGGATGCATATTCACGTGCTTACAATCCCGAGCAGTGTATATGGAAGTAGCTCACACGTTAAATACTGACTCTTTTTATTATGGTCCTGTCACGATTCATCGGACGCAGAGGTAGGCCGGAGGCAATTTTTTCTGATAACGGTACCAATTTTGTAGCTGCTGACAAAGAGCTTAGAGGCTGGGTCCGCAATTCAGGTAGCGGGTCCGTCAATGACAAGCTCTTACAAAAGGAAATTCAGTGACATTTCATCCCACCGTATACTAGTCATCGGGGTGGAGTATGGGATCGATTGATTCGATCTGTCAGATATATAGTGAGCGCAATCTGCCGAGAGCAACGAACCGATGACGAAACCCTTCTAACTTCATTGGCTGAAGTAGAACGTATCTTAAACAACAAACAATTGGTTCCTGTTGCCGCAGACGGTCCTGACAACATCGCTTTAACTCCGAATGACTTACTTCTCTTGAAGTGCAATACAGGGTTGGCTGCCGAATGCAATCTGGTAGATAGGTACACTAGGTGTTGGAGACAAGCGAATCACATGGTAACTACCTTTTGGAAAAGGTGGTCTCGAGAGTATGTGTCATCATTGCAAGCGCGTCAGAGGTGGTCGACAACGCAATGTAATTTCCAGGTGGGTGACGTTGTTCTTGTTGTATCCGGTGGACTGACTAGAGACCAGTGGCCCCTGGGCCTAGTTACGAAATGTGAAGTAGACGCTGACGAACTAGTCTGTACTGTAGAGGTTCGCACGAAGACAGGTTCATTGAGGAGAGACGTGAGGCGTCTTTGTCTGTTAGAGGGGCATGAGTGTTAGACACTACGGTTCGCGAGGTCTCCAACGTATGTCGTGTGAATAGTTATATTAAGTATAGGTAGATAGGGAGCCAGAACTGTAAAGCACTACCAGCGGTCTGCCAGATGCAGACGAATTTTGGCTGGCGCTGTAAATCTGTTGATCCACGAACTGAGAAAATTCGTCTCCATCGTTTGCATTCCCTATTTCTTCCCACTAACCTGACACTTGTTCCCGCTACCTCACCCACCCCGTTTTGTTTTATTGAACTAATGTGTCATTAAATGTCCGCGGCGCGAGTGGCCATTCTTGTCCTGGTCTGCTGGCGTGACGGTTCAACTTTGACCTTGTTGGTCCTGTTGAGAAACTATTGATTTTGCTGGACGAGACTATCGTCGCGAACGATTGAGGTTTGCCTTTTGTAATTACTGATGCATTTCTTTAATAGTACCGTAGAAATTGTTGGATCCAATCTTATTCTCATTTTGGGGATCCGTTTTTGGGTTACGCGTAACTCAACGATCAGACGTGGATCGTTACAAGTATAATCTACTCCCTTCGAAGACTGTAACGAAGCCTACGTAGGCGGAGCTGGTAAACAGCTGAAAACACGTTTACACAAACATCATCTAGCACTGAGACGGGTAGACCAGAAATCACACCTTTGACAACACTGCACAACCACAGGTTGTGAGGTCAAACTGGTTGACGCCAAGGTGACCGGGTTAGCAAAAGTAAAGAAGGAACGACTGATTCTTGAATCGATCGGTCGTGGCAAGGATATGCACTACTGACCAGTCCTAACGAGAGCGAAACTCAAGTGTAGCGCCTCTTTCTGGAAGGAGCCGACTGGAATAACCTGGGAATGCGACATTTGTGATCAATTGTGGATGATGTCCTACTTATACAAAAACCTTCGCGTCGCAAACTATCGACAGTCTTACAGAATAAACCGTCATTTCTGAAAGGCAAACGATTGAACCACATGCTTGTTCCTTTTTGGCATGGTACATATTGATTATATTGCAGAGTGGAGACTTCGACACAAACATTAAATGCAGTGAACCAACTATTGAAAGACACGGAAACGCGATGATGAAATATCAACATTATGATTGATAAGATAGGGTAAACTAATTTGAACGCAATGTTACACAAGTCTGGGTGTCGAGTGTAGTGTTGCTGCGCGAAGCACCTTTAGCTGACCCACTTAAAGGAGGAAGGTGATATGAGCCACAACTTCAGTGGTTAACCACTCGACAACAATAACGCGTGAAAAATGAGCATAATCGACGTGACCTGTACACGGTGACGTTTGCGGAGTTGAAGCACATTTCTGGAGCATGTGCATAGAGCCAGCCTCCTAACGCTAGAAGAGCAATGGCCAATAATAGCCCAGGAAGTTATTATCGACAGAGCTTTGCACGGCTCTCGTGCAAGTGACGACCACAGTGGACAGATAACGCAATATTCACGTTCCCAGGCCACCATCGAGCGTCTTCCGGGATGGAAACCACATTCCGTACTGTGCACAGAATTGTCACCCAACCGTGCAACTTAGTTCCCAGTATCTATGCTTTGACAACCGACTACCACTCATGACTGAGCGTAGCTAGTTCTACGGACACCAGAAGATTTTGCAATAGCATCTCAGTGACAGACCGAATCACCACTGTAGCCACCAGGCGCAGTTTATTTTTTCGTGTGCCTATTTCCGACAGTCTGTGAGTAACCTTTATGACCGCCAATCAGCCGGCTGCAGGCCTTCCCGTCTGCCTTAAAGCAATTTGAAATTAAGCGGTTGTCGAAGCAAACACTGAAAGCCGAGTTTCTCAATTGGGTGGCTAAACTTCAACGGTACAAGTGGTACACAATGCAGTCATCATCCAGTGATACTGCGACTGCTCGCGAAGATGGATAATGAGCCATGCGACCTGCACAGTACAAAACGACGCTATCGACTTCCTCAAAGTAAACGGTCCAGTTCATTATTCCACCAGTGGCTACTTGTCATCTATTTCTTATCTAGAATGTGGACACATTTTTTTTAGCCCTGTGTGGTCTAGGTGAGAAATTATCAGACATCAGCACGGCATAACTCATGATTTTTATGCGTAAATAACGTTGAGGCATAGCGTCAAATCGTCATCGTGTAAGTGGTGTACACATTTTCCACGGATTGTGAAAACTCAAAAAGTCAATGTGGGAAAATCACTAGGCGAACGGAGCGTAGCAAAAAGAACTGAAACAACTATACAAAAGGTAGAGCTAAGAAAAGAAGGATACAAAAAAACATGAGACGAAAGCACCAATAGAAAGCGAGCTATTGACAACCGAGCATGACAATCCATCATGTCTTCATATGGAGCAAGAAGAAAGAAGCCAGAATAAAGTAAATGCGCAGTTTAGCCATCTTCGATTTGGTCGCTACTCAAACGAGGAAGGGATAAACGAAAGCAGAACGGATCACTCAGGTGGACAAGGTGGAGTCTACCTTTTCCAGCCGACGTTGAAGTTTTGCTGTCAATTCTGCAGAGATGATTGAATGCACTTCTTGGCGTGCAGTGTCAGTCGGACTGATGGGGGAAATGGGATCCTGTACAGACAGAAAGGTGGCGAGTTTTTGAGATTATGATCACCAGAAAACTTAAAGGATCAACTGGATGATACTTAGTGAATGAAAACAGTACTATTTCGGATCCCAATCGCCCTTGATAGTTGGTCAGTTCGCGGTACGAGCAACATAACATAAATGTTGCGCTCGAAAAATAGTCCATCCTCGAAAACGAGCGGAAAAGAGTTTAGACAGTTTACAATAGTCGCTCGATGACTGGGCAAAACGTACATTTCACGGGTGTAGTTGCAAGAAAGATCACGCCCGAGTCTGGCTGAAAATCACTCATTCCTTCATTTGATCTGAGGTACTACGGTCACTAAACAAAACAATACGCCATACACCTGAATCTCGATCAATGTCGAGGAGATAACGGGATGTCACATCAGGCATATCGAGTCTCACTACTGAGCGTATGCAAATGTTGAGGTTCAGACAAAACCTCCATCAACCATACTTTAGCTCGTGGACTGAAGGCAGCTCAGCGATTTAGCGTGAATCCGTAATTGGCGTTTCACGCTGCCGTTGACATGGTAACAGACTCGTCCTAAATGAGTTCTTCCCACATACCGCGTCTGATTGTTCCTCATTCGTAGTTCAATGTGACCTACACTCTTGAAGAAAAAAGAATGCACGAGGTGGTTCCCATTGGGGTTGGACGACGCGGACTTACAACCTCGATTCGTTGAACTTTTACAAACGTGTTGCATTGGCATCACGGTTCTCAGCTCAGATTACTGTCCTAAGTTGGTGAACATGTGGAAGACAATGAAGCTGAACCGAGTCGAGCGAGCAAATAAGGGTAATTGTCCAGTAAGCAATGATCACCGGATGGGTGGTCAAAGGGCGCGTAAACGATGGGTACTGGCAACAACAAGCTACAATGCGACAGTGCACACAAACAACTATACAGCATATCTGAGTAACGACAATATACACGTCAAATCAATGCGAGCAGAAGGCAAGTTTTGTCCCATACACACACACACAACCGTCCGATGGAAGAGCCCAGTACGTCGTTGTCACTGACACGTCCAAACTGACTGAAGTCTCAAACATGATGACCTGATTGAATTTAAATATCCCCATATGATATAACGAACTTCACACATTCATTTGTGATTCAACCGAACATCTGTCTGACCAGTTCAGTGGCAAAGATACATCAATTCCAGGGAGATATTTTTAGTTGATAAGAACATTGCGCTGAAATCGTGTCTTCTGAACGGTTGTCAATGTTAATTGACCTAGGACGTACTTGCATGTAAACGTCAAAAGTGTATTTCAATCGTATGCACCCGATGACCTTAGTAATAGTCAAAACATTTTTTGCATTATTTTAGAAAGGCTGGATAATTTCACACAATAATGACCTGAAAACTCACTTCCCCTAAGGGGACGTACGTATGGTAGTTTCCCCCCGCCGAAAGAACACAGCAATAGTTGTCTCTCTTGGAGGGAGGACAACTGAGCTTAAAAACCGACGATACATAGGGCAACAAAAAGACGAACAGATGACTGTTTACAGAAAGGTTTACCATGACCACATGGAAGACACAAATTTGACGTTATACTTTATGTATTGTTTCCAAGAGATTCATATGGTTAATGCTAGCGACAAAAGGAAGTTTGTCTAATCACTATGTTGCTTTCGATATAGTAACAGGGATATCCATAGCCGTCTCATGTTCCTCGTCAGACTAGTATTGCCATGAGTACAGTTTTACGATTACAGATGATTAGGCTGACCGAAGCTACGGATTTCATTGGGTAAACGTTAATAATAAGTACCTTAACAGTATGATGGTCACGTAACATGCGTAATTCAACACTGCTCACTTATTTGAATGTAACGGAATGACAGAAATGATAGTTGTACGCGAAAAAACAATTTGATAATGGCCCATATGACTTGGAACGACTCGGCTATTTACACAACACACGAGTTAAATGCTTCAAGCAGACTACGGCCTAGTTTCCGAAGAATAAAACCATGGTGATAAACGTCATGACCTCTTTAAGAGAGGAACGAACCAAATTAGGGCTGTGATGAGATCTAGGTAGTAAGCTGACTAGGTTCCTAAATTTTCATGAGAGCACCATAGGTCTAGGACAAAAGTGGTGCCTCCAGGAGGTGGTCCTACTTTGGGTGATCACTTACGAATCTATGAGCACATCAGAAAAATGCCTACCATTTAAGCGAAACGATAATTCTGACTCAAAACATGCACAGGTCAAAATCAGAGATGAGACGTAAATAGGCTGAATAACGAGTACGAAATCGCGTACGTCCAACATTTGTCACGTATTTTACGGTGTCCCCGGACGACCGCGACAGACCGGGATGATGAGAGTCAACGTTGTGATCCGAACCTGTCAAACACAAGTTTACGTGGCTCAAAAGAATTCGGAAACAGTAGTCAACTTCAGCTTTGAACTTTGAGTGCTGACAATCTATAGTTGAGTTCATATTTTTTACACTACGATATGAAGCTGTTAGGGAGTCCATTTTTTTCGTCCAAAACCGCCTCCTTCATCAAGAAAACGATTTTATTTAATCAGAATGAACGGAACTGTCCAGAACAGTCGAGAAATGACCTTCGCTAATTTTTACCTGTCCGACCTTTGTTCCGCTATGCTCATTGGTAGATCAGTGGCCTTAACTACTATTTTTGACAACTGTCCCTCGATTTTCTGATTCGAAAATGTTTGTAGGTCGCTTTGCACCACATAAATACGCTGTAATTTTCTCCTTGTCGCACACGCTTTCATAGCGGAACAAAGCTGCTCTTTTTGCACTTGTTTTTTGGTTTGTCTTGAGAGCAATTGACGCGGACAGTGGCGTTATTTTCGGGACCGAGATTTTCCGTGTTTATTATTATAAGAGGGAAAATTCGATGTCTGTCAAGCGCATGACCACATCGAGGACGAACTAGCGTATTTCTTTCGAGGGTTTACAACAGAGGCAAGCCATTTTCCTCATTAGACTGGACTTTTAATGTTCCCAAAAAGTAAGCGTAACGTTCTGAATAAATCTAACGCGAATGCTTTACTTGCATAAGCTACGAACCGCTGAAACATTGCCTCTAGAACGGCCGGAGGGGTCAACAATGACCCCTCCCATTATGCACATCGTGTACGTTCACGTCCTAACGTTGAATATTCCATGTAAGGACATACGAAAAGTGGTCCAAAACTGCTGAGCCTGACTATGAACCAGGTGACCTTGAGATTGCAAATTCTAGTCAATTAATACCTTGTCCTATTAGGTTACTTTACAAAGTTTGTGAGGTTGATATTACTTTCGGCACAGTTTCATGGCATTTGTTTAGAAAGCATTTCACCAGTATCGAAGATTACACAACATTGAAGCATCGAATCGTATTTAAAATGCTGACGAACGAGAATACCAATGTGATAGGAAAACTACTAGTGTTCATTGTATGAATAATCGGAGGGCTGCGTATCATAGTTTACAGCTAAACGTTGGGTTGCTAAGACCAGCCGGGGTAAAAGGGCCATTAAACATCAGTTACGTTATGTGGAGGTGATTTC
>JTDE01001185.1:48695-97168 GCA_014338405.1 Paragonimus skrjabini miyazakii
TGTCGTTTTTCAATCAGCTCCCGTTTCCACTGCGGTACCTTTCCCCATTTTCGAAGGTCGGTCTGTAATGTGGAAAGTATAGGCAAATAAGCACACGACAGTAAATGAAATCAACGCATTCGGCCGACCGTGAAATCAGTTGCACGCATGCATGTACATCCATCTAGTGGTCATTTCTGAAGCACATCGAGTGGAAAAATGATTAGATTTGAATAGGTAAATCGGACTGCGGGAACCATAGTCAAAGAGTAGGATTTTAGCTACTTGTAAGCAGACGTGGAACGCTGAAGAATATTCGACCAAAGAGAAGCCGGCATCGGAAGAAACCCTTAATGTCCATAGCGTCCGATTACAGGAAACTGACTTACAATGGTGCCCTCGTACTGTGCGGACTGGGTGCTTTACCAGGATCGGTAAGAAATGCACTAGCGAACTAAAATAGAGTTGGTGGAAAAACACACCCAAATACAATGACGTAATTCCTCACGTTTTCAGTATGCTGGAATATGGAAGAGTGAATCGTTGCATTACAAGTTTTTAATTCTCCATTTTGCCTAATGCGTCACTTTTTTGTTCACCAACAGTATTCACGTTATGCAAAACTTACATGGTAATTCATCACCTGATATAATCAGTGGCACACTCAGGAAAGTGATGTATGTCCAGCCAGTGAGTTTGGCTCAGTCGATGTGGTGTGCATATGTATCCGTGAGACAGATTTGGCAGATTATTCGGGGACATTCACCACCGGTATGTGAAACAGCAAAATACGGAGTCCGACTTGACGAAGTTGTGAAACACCGTTTACAAAAACATTACCTCTTACCCGAAAAAAAAACAACTCCTTTCCATTTTCCTAGCCTTTCTCTCTCACGTTCTTCTAATAGAAGGCGAGTTCCAAATTCTTAGGAACGCACAATTACGGTGATGTGAGAGAGAATGGGTATATTAGCTTCAGGATATTGAGAACTTCTAGATGATTACGACTGTGCCATATGATTGCGCCTTCATCCATAGAACATGCAAATTCGCAGATGTGCAGCCAAAAAGGGGTTTGATTAACAAACGCAAACCTAAATTCCTGTTGCAATATGCCTAGATGACAAGAAATTGTCTGTTCACCACACTGGTCCTTTCCAGGGTTTCACAAACAAGGCTATCCATTCAAGTCAGCAAGTGGGTGGCTTACAAGACACACATCAGAGTCAAACACAACGGTAATCTGAGACAACCAAAATATGAGGTGAGCCCACCAGTCCGTGTGCAGTCTGAAGACCCAACGGACCGGTATTACCACACGTTGTTTTGTGTAAACGAACGTGCACACATTGTTTGTTGTCCTTTGTAAGTTATACATGATGCGATGGAAACCAACAGTTTATCTTGCAACAACATCGAAGAACTAGGCAGTTAAACACTAAAGGGTGCTTACAGACCTGTAGATAGAACTGTATACTATGGAATTTAGTCAACAAAATCCAAGATCTCATAATCTCAATGTTCTATATATTAAGATAGACCTACTACAAAAGTAACAAACACACAGTTCTGAAGAGGAAGTGATAAACCTCACGCTGTGAGTAGATCCAAGATGATGGTACTATTTTAACCCCGAAAATATCGGACGGAATAAAACAGAGATAAGCAAGTGACTCAGCAGACCGGACCACTCAGTGCAAAGGTTATTATTAGAGAAGGCAAATTCTTAACGAATTCTAGAGAAATGCTTAATCTATCCTGAAAAACGGAGAGACAAGGAAAACAGTACAGATATGATCGGTAGTAAGTTGTGCATTACTTATCAGACGATGTGTTTGCATACATACACTTGCTAATTAAAACTATACCTAACAGGTGAAAACTAACCGCGTAGACGGCAGCCGCCTGTCGGTTTTTCCGCTCGATCCTTTGCGCCTTCCAATCTGGAATTCCCATAGGAATCTCTTGGTAGCCGGGAATTTGATTGGCATCCACTGCAAACGTAGGCAATATATACATAGTGAAAATGTTTGTCAACAGAAATGACGGAAAAAGCCGTCATGTGGGATAGAGGTAAAACACATGATTTGGTGAAGCCAGGAACAAAGGTAACACATGAAAAGCTGGTTAATTAGTCTCTCAAGAGACATCATCGCTGTACTGCTGACAGTTCAAAATGTCCGACTAGAAGTGTGTGTGTGTGTGCCGATTAACCGATGCAACCAACCAGACGAGTGACAGAACCCATCGGAACCAGACTACCCTTCTGTTATCGGTCTGCTTACAGATTCCAATAGCACAGTGAGGAAAAATGAACAGACGGCATAAGACTAGCGGTTAAACTGAAGCAAAATGTGAAATGTGTTCACCACTGAAAGCGATTATTCTTCAGGGCAGGTGGTGAGCTAGACAGGTGCAAAAAATGACCGAAGGTAGGGACAAGATGTCCAACAAACGGCACAAATGATTAGTCGAAAACATGCTGAAAATCTGTGTACCGACAGCTACAACCGTCTTGAAAATTCGGAAGTGTGCTCCCATAGCCACACACACGTTGCAAATGTTCGTCAATTCAAAAATGGGAATAATTTTACGCGAATAAGTGAGTTCCAGCTTTAAATTCAAAAATCCATTGTTGAGAACCAGCTCGCCAAGAATCTTTCGAATAAAGCTGACATCAGAATTGATCAAATGCCATTGATTGTGGGGCTCAGATTGAAACATCATGTCTAGAGTGTATGCACCTTTCGGAACCTAGTCGTCTTTCTGTATGCGTAACACACACTAAAATCGCTTAAGTAAAACGTCAGACTGCTAACAAAACTCCAATAGGAATGAAAGATAATTAATAGAATAGACAGAATGAAACCATGTAATATTTTTACGCCCACCAATTTCCACGGTGATTGTATCCACCATTTCTACGGATCCGGATGTGAAGCCGCTATTGACGAATCAGGGCCAGCGATCCGAAAATGAAACGTCATATCCACTGGAACACGGACCCAACACAAAATACCCTTGACACTCAGCGATATTTACAATGTGCAAGCGATTTCCTTCGAACGGAAAGTTATGAATCCACTTGGCAGATGCCAATTCCGACAATGTGCTGTACTGGTCTCACTCAGCTTGTCGCCTAGTACTCAGAGACGTTCGTGTGACAAGCATCAAAAACACATCAGTTTCTTACACGTATGACCCCATGAACTGAGGTTACTTCTTAAAAAAAACAGTAAGATTGGTGTGCCATGTTTAATCATTACTAATTTTATTGGTTAGCTGCAGACGATCGCGATCAGCACTTCATATCCTGACATAGCGTCCGATTCCTGTCCAGAAGAAAATCGTCGCCTCATGATATGAAGCCCGTCTGAACGAGACCTACGGGCTTCCTCTCTTTGAAGTTAACACTAATCACTAATAACCTTCGTAAGAACATAGTTTAACAAAATAAGTGGATGCTTGTAAAACATTTGCAAGGGAAATTCTCCATGAGCCACCTCACCAATTGTATTTCAAATTCAGTTACGAGATACATATGTGATATAATGTGGTATTTCATAACATCAACATGTGTTGTATGAGAGGCAGTTTCGTTGTGAGTAGTATACTACTCACAAGTAGTATGTTACCCACAGGCAACGTTCAGAAATAAAAGGGCAAGCTGCGAATGCCAGGAAGACGAAGGACAAGGAGAGACTATCGAAATAGTGTGGACACGCTCGGCAGAAGTTCCATCAAGGCGAATGACAATGATGGATGTGGATGTATATCTAACTTGCAAATGAGTATACGCGTTTGTGGTTTGATTTTTGACATGACCTATACGGGCGTTTGTGCAATAAACGAATTCTCAGACCAAGCGTCTTTTGTGGTCACAACAACTGGTGCCGTGACAAACGCGAGGATGAAGATACCCTGGCCGCAGCCGTTCGAAGATGGAGACATCCGGACGTTCCTGGAGGATTTCAAGGACGTGGCCGAAGTGGTCGGAGTCAAGTCCGACCGTGGGAAGCCGGCTGCCCTGCGGACGCTGGTGAAGGGCAGGGCGAAGAGGCCCTGCGAAGATGGAGTGGGCCGCTGCGAAGGAGGCGCTGGTAGTTGCGTTTGACAGCCCGGCCGACCGCCAGGAGGCCATGCGGCGGTTCAAGGCGGCCAGGCTTGGACAAGAAGCGGATCCATCCGTGTTTGCCGCCACTCTGCAAGGTTTGCTGGACAAGGCTCTGCCAGGATTGGATCAAGAACCACGACAGCAGCTGTTAACGGAGCAGTTCATTGAAGGTCTTCCGATGGCCGTTCGCGACCAAGTCCGTATTGCCCATGTCGCCCGGCCGATGAACCTTGATGAGCTCGCAAAGGCGACGCGAGAGTTGGCAGTAATGTCCGTGGTCTCAGTGGATGCAAACGGCAATACGGACAAGGAGACGCTTGACCTGAGAATTCGTTTGTTGCACAAACGCCCGTATAGGTGATGTCAAAAATCAAACCACAAACGCGTATACTCATTTGCAAGTTAGATATGCATTCACATCCATCATTGTCATTCCCCTTGGTGGAGCGCGTACACACTATTTCGATAGTCTCTCCTTGTCCTCCGTCTTCCTGGCATTCGCAGCTTGCCCTTTTATTCCTGAACGTTGCCTGTGGGTAACATACTACTTGTGAGTAGTATACTACTCACAACGAAACTGCCTCTCATACAACACATGTACAGCCTTGATAAGTACGCAGTTTGTCTGATTACAACACATTTTTAAAAACTTACAAAACTGTTACCTCGTTTCAGTTATCGATTTCGCCTCAAAATATCATGTGAATAACTTTTTCACTTTATTTCGTTCATTGAAGCAGTGTAAATACTGGATTTTTAATTTTCGGAAAAACGAATCGATAACCAAAAAAATTGATTAGAAAAGCTAGTTATATTTGAACAAAGCTATTCCAGTGAATTCGAATATGTTTATTTGAATTGTTTTGATCGCATATAGAGTCATGAGTTATTTGCCACATTCGTGACATGATTTCAGGCACTGTTGATCAGTCCCATACAATTTTGAGGAAATTGCACGATTTTTTTTAGAAAAAGAAAGAAAAACGAACGATCACTTGGACTAACCAACATTGAACTGGACCAATGTTTCCAATGTTGCCGGATCTAGACGTAGAGCGTGAACGGATTTCATTTCTAATCAAAAGATGAGCAAATATATGAAGAAAAAAAAGTGATACGTGACTACATAATAGGGAGAGCAAAAAGATGTCAAAAATCTATGGTCCGTTGTTTTTTAGCGGCGTCTAGTATCGAAATATCACAATTCTCCAATGTCCCTCAGGAAGAACATAGAAAACGTT
Organism: Paragonimus skrjabini miyazakii; assembly: GCA_014338405.1. Lineage (NCBI taxonomy): Eukaryota > Metazoa > Platyhelminthes > Trematoda > Plagiorchiida > Troglotrematidae > Paragonimus > Paragonimus skrjabini miyazakii. Next base: position 54,030 of record JTDE01001185.1, read on the forward strand.
CAACATTGAAGTCCACTTCCAATAGCTTGAGTTGCATTTAAGTTACCAGTGGTGTAGTGTTACATGGTGTGAAATTTATAAGTGAACGGTCTACCGAATCACTGATGGTCTCATCGGAACAAAGTAAAAGTTAGACTTCCGGTTTATATACCTCAAGGTGTCAAACGCCATACAAGGTCACATGTGAGCCAGACAACATAATGTCAAAACCTACACTGAAAGAGCAGTTGTGGCAAGTGGGCTCGAGCGTACTACTGTGTGTCGGTAGTTGAACATGATTAGGACTGACCTACTCTACTAGCACACGCAACAAATAGAGAGTCGGAAGTAACAACCTGCGTGTGGCAAACTGATTTTTACTCACCAAACCATCGACCCCACGCTTATGACGTAGTAGACCAACAGAACTTTGATGCGGTACTGCAAATCCATTTAGACCATTTCTATTCGGTAAGACTGAGAACACTCGGTTGACACAGAGTATCAAGATACGGTACGAAGGTCTGAAGTTAGTTTGATAAACAAAACCCAAATGACTATAATTCCATTTTAGAAACAAGCAAAACATTTGACCTTTCAACAGGCTGACTAGATTGAAACCAAGTAAAAGTGACAGTTGAATATCATCCGGACCAGACATTTTACGAAACAGGAAAAAACGTCAAACACAAGTAGACAGAACCAGTGACAAAACATTCAAAAGGATGTGCACCGTCCGGTAAGTCAGCCTTCGGAGAGTTACATCACTCAAAAAAAGTTAGTCGTCAGAAGGAAATAGTAGTGCACTCGGGTATAAAAATATTTTGACTCAGGGTATGAGCGGTGAACAACTTTACGCTGTCACTGGCCAAAGCTGTTTGCTCATTTGCACCCACGTGGCAGCTACTACTAGATTCTATGGGACATGTGAAAATCACATGAACCCGTCAGACAGTAGAATCACCTATTTCTATGAGAATCAAGTCGACTGCATGGGGTTTCAAAAATGAGTTCCGATAAAAAATATGGCAGCCAGAATTGTTGTTCATTCTCTTTCTTGCATGCAACAGTTTCAAAAAGACAAAGTATAGGTCCTCTGTTAAAAAGACCCGTTTAATCAATACGTGACACCAGTAGTCATTACTTCAACATTACTAACAGTAAAGGTGGAGGCAAAGATGGAATTAAAGTCAAAAGTACTCAAATACGTAATGGTCCAATGAGTGATTGTTCTCGATGTCCACACAAAACACTGAACAATCTTTACTAATGTGACAAAAAGTGAACACAGGAATGTTCTACTGAGACAGACTAGACATTGAAATTGCATGACTGTAGCCAGTGATTCACACTACCTCTACATACATGTATTCGACTATCGATATTAATCATCTAGGTGACTTCACATTCTATCGCTTTTTGCACAAGCTCAAACGATCCTCAAGGTTTCGTTTGACTATGCGAACACAATGGATTACTTACAATGCCTGTGAGTAATATCCTGTTTGAATGCGTACACTGAAAACCACCCTCCACCACCTCAAATTGCATAAGAAAGAGATAATATAGCTAGTCGTCATGCGCATGGAAAGCTATGATCGGATGTTTAAGATCGGAGTAAGTATGTCAATTCGACCAAGGCAACCACCGCGTTTTCATCGCAATGAAATCGTATACAGTACTAAGTTCCGTGATGAACTATGCTTAGCATCACTAGTCGTTTGCACACAAGCACTGTAAGTGGTCAGGCGGAAGATGAGCCAATCAATCAGTATGAATCTTCCCTGTGGACGACAAAGTTCTGGTTTCGTATATTAACACTCAGTTGATTCACCTTTAATGAAGAGTGCTACACTGAATCCTCTGCTGTCTTGGAGATTATTTAATCACAATGGTTCCAAAGTTGTTCAATGTGACGAGGGCCGAGTGACTAAATACGTCAAAATGAACAGTTAATAAGTGGGAACGATACAAACAGGGTACTAGACTGCACCAGTACGTCCATGTCAACGGTGGCTGACCATAGTTGTTCAAACGTAGATCGAAAGTCACTATGAAAATATCCCATTTAGGTTAACGTTCTCCGCCCTGATATCTGCTCACAATTTGCCCTAATTTCATAACACCGCAAGCGGCTCGAAGCGTTTGTTTTGTGTTATGCAAACAAATGGTTTGTACTTCATCACCAGTAAAACGGAGTACCGTATACTTTGGTCAGCATGCCAAAATCTATCGAACTGCGCTAAGTCAGGTGAACACTCAAGTGGACCACAAGTGAAGTCAATTAGGAAATTGTGGTTGAAAGAATGACTCAGGTTACGTGGGCTAGCGATGCCGAGAAGCAAATAGTAACAACAACAGCAACAACAACAACAGCAAACGACAACAGATTTCTCTATTCGATTCGGATTAGAAGATATTCAACCACTGCATGTACACAGGAGTGAAGCAAGTCATTTACACTTTACATGCGCGTCCAATCCGTGCAGGATGAATGTTACAGTCTACCATGACATTTTTTCTTTCTTTCACTAGACATTAGGAACCTTATGGTATAGCTATGATTTAGCAGACCCGGCAATTTTACCGGTCATTACGGGTAAGGTGTCATTTGTGACATTCCTGGCGCATACTTAGCCGATACTGATATATTACTACATATTAGAATATCCACCTAACGCATTTAAGGAAACGAGGGTTGTTTACAAGAATTTGCGATACGGACTAGGTCCTAGAAACCAAATCAACGAACCTAACGCTTAGTTCTGTGTTCGATCGGGACTCCAAAAAACACTACGCAATAAGGCCGTTGATTACAAACCTTAGCAACAGGCCATCATGAAAGTAAAAGCCTTCCTCATTGCACAGGGGTTGTTGATGGGGCCGAGGAAAGGCCAACGCGTCGGCGCACAATGAAGGGTACACATAAAAACATGAATGGAGTAACACTGTACTAATAATTAGGGGGATGGATGCTACAATTATGTTTTACGTCCTGTGGCACGTCACATTTTCTGTATCGATCGGATGGGCAACGGTTGCTCAGATGAAGAAGGTAGAAGCATGTGACATAATTGTGATGGGCGACAGTAAGCCCACGTTCTGTAAACCACGATGTAAACAAAGTGCTCCATGAGTAACAACCCCTCCGCATAAAAATCACTTTATTGCAGCGACCGCTGTTGTAAGAGACGGTTCGAGTTTGCTGGAAGACGTGGTGTTGAGAAGCTACTTCCTTGTTGTTTTTTCTACAACGACCACCAACTAAACGGTTTCCTACAAGTTCACCACAGGGATTCAACCTTGTTCAGGACGTTGTCATTCACACGAAATTTCAGGATTACAGTCCTAATCTGCAACTATATGTGAAGAAAATGTAATCACCTCGAGGACAGTTGGAGCAGTAGGATTCCACATACGTCAGACAATTAAGTAGGCTTTCTTTCACTAATCACGATTGGTACAACACACGTATGACCTGAAGCCTTGTCACGTCCTTCAGTTCTGTCTCCAGGTAATTTCGAAGTGTAGCTTAACTCAACTGAACAGACGCCACTGTACCAGCTCACCTAACCGTAACAGCGGAATCACCGAACACCATGATAATCCTACCGCTTATCTGTGCCAATTATGCTGTAAAGGGACCAGGAATAATGGTGGCGTTGGTTCCTACTGAACTCCAACATTCCAAACTCCTAACCATAAAGCTTTGCCAAGACGAAATAGTCAAACGCACTGAACATCTGAAGGAAAACTGTAAGTTGTTAACTAACACTGATTAACGATATTCCTTTTTATTGCATCGAAGAAGCTACAGAAGATCAAGGAAACAATGAACAACAGAAAAAGGAAAGCCTTAGCTTCACCGATATCTCAGTTTTACAGGCACTTTAATTAATGAGAAAACTGAGATAATCTGAATGGAAAAGAAATAACAGCTTACTGCTACGGGTAGCCCAGTTCTAGTATGACCTGAACACATACTGCTGAGGTGAAAACGGTTGGATGCACGATCGAAACAGAACAATAAAATACTGTCCAGGACATCATACCTTTTCCCGTTTACGATGTCTCGGTATCATTTTCGTGCTTTCCATTATCAACTTAAGATGCCTCAAGGAGTTTCAACGGTGAACAGAGTCGCACGACTGATGTACATATGGGCACGCTGAAAAACACCGAGATCAGCTGGTTTTTGCATAGTAATGGGACGCGGTCCCACCAGGAGTAAACAATGTTAGCTCGTCTGGGACGTCTCAAATTGACATCGAGACACGTGAAAGTGATACCGGCACATCACCTTAAACTGGGGAAAGTATAGACCTTCTTTTTGGATTATGCCACTCTACAAACAACCAGTTCAGATAGATTCGGAGGCAGTGGTTTCACTTAAAACCGTCTACATTCTTAGCCAAACTGATATTTGCGTTTCCTATGGGTGGTGGCTGTACGGAAGAGCGTCACACTAAATTACCTTTGAGTTGTTTACGTAGCTACATGACAAATGTCCACACAATCCGAGTAATTGTAACAACGTTACCACACATTGCACCAACAATCATTTTGTAGGGTCATTGGCTACTATTGTTAATCAGCAGTTTGAAATATATTGCATAAAAATGGAACCGAAACTTCGAGAAAACAGAATAAACAGCGGATTCACATTGAGGTAAGAGTGCTTAGGAAAAAAATGCAACATAGATATTTTTGAGCCTTATCAGCCTGGTTGTGATGCATGCACGAGGAAGAATGACGATTCAAATCAACACATATGTAATGATTGCGATAACAATCTGGTCAAAACATTATGTAAAATAACGGGACAGATCGAGAACATACTAAGCTATTAAATCAGATCGTTCGTCGAATAGTTGTTCACATGGCCTAGTAAAACTAGATCAATCAATACTACCGAAATCGAACTTGTCAAATCTCACAGAAACATGTGTGTACACGCTGTATAGACTTACCTCCACGAGGTCGGATACCATCATCAACAGCGGAAGACTGACGTCGAAGAACCGCATCCGCCAGCTGTTGTCCCATTTGGAAAAGAAAACTTGAGTTCACAGGTTCCTCGTTTGGAAAAAAAGCATTACCATGATCCAGGGAGCGTGATGATACAATCGGAGTTGTTTGTGAGGCTGGAGCGGCGGTAACTGCATAGGCGTTATGGAAAAAAGACGACGCAATAAAGTCAAGTTTATAATCTTTTACCCCACAAAGCGCTTGTTGCAATGTGAAGGAGAGACATCATCATGAAGTACAAAGAGCGCGCGCATAAAGCGGTCTCATTAGAACGATGTTACACTATGATTATGGAATGGGGCTGTTCAAGATGGAGAATGTAAAATGCTCTTGGGATATACAACCACTGATGCTCAAAATCAGTAAAAAAAAATCGGATGGCAATAAATAGTTAGCAATGACGAGTTTAGGAAGTAGAAATTCAGTAGTGGGGGTCCAGTCAATTCACTAGTTCAGTGTTTAGGAATACGGACCCAGGTTATCAGATTAAGTCAGTCAATCGTCTGCCACTTCCTGTCGATGCCTCAACTGACTGTTGTGGGTAGTGAGATGGACAGAGGATGCTGACTTAGAATAGGGAAAGAAAGACAGATGTCGGCAAGGAGGTTACTGTTTCTCTGTGACTTATAGAGTATGTGGTCGAAGACGTTAAGGAGCATGGCGGTCAACTGAGTTCAGTGATGTATGAAGTCAGATCAAATAAAGACAGTTTGACCTTAGATATATTGTTATGATGGATCATGTTCAGTCTTTTTCTACTCTTTCACATCCAGCCAATCACTGATATACCGATACTTGGGTAAAGGACAGTAAATGGAAACGTGACACACCGCACCCTAATTTTCGGTTACAAAAAGTAGTTAACACAGCTCAAGGGACCTTTGGTTCCCGTCTACCTCCCAAGGACTGTGAAATAGTTAATTACATCAAAGAGAGGATAAAGTCATGCATTTTTTAAAAAAAAGTCTGAAATTTCATTTTTACAAACCACCAACCCAGCTACGCCACAGATTCTGACAAGTTTCAATGCATATTCTACGGCGACGAACAAAGATGTTTACCAAACTTTCCAAGTTCGGCTTGAAAAGCTGGCACGGCCAGTTTTCATATCCATCTGAAAGGGTGGGTACGCTGGTGAATATGCATTTGAAAAACTGTTCTCCAGCACAAACGAACAAGTTTTCATGTGCAACACTCACCGTCCCATCTTATTTTGCTTTCAGGTACCTCCTGATCCCGATTACCAGTCATTCCTCTATAGATCTCGCAAAACATACAGCTAATCGTAGTAATACTGTCCAGATAAGTTAATCTCTCGTCGCCCAGCACCCGGTTTCCATTGTCCATTGCTCCAGTTCAGAATGCGAGTTAACATAAATGCTTTCAACGGTCGAATCCCAGCAGAAATAAGTCAGTAGTCCTCTGTTCGCAAGACGGATTAATTGACGGTCGATGTCTGTAGCATTTCAGAGACCAGACAGCAGTTAACAAATCAAATTGACGGCACCCACATTGTCCACTCGATACTGATTGCGCATTCTCGGTGACTCCACGGCAGCCCCCGGCATTCAGATTGGAGCAGCTGTAATAGTCAACACAGCGGTCGAAACCGCTTGCACAAAGCGAATTCCTGTTAGCAATCAGCTATATGACGTCCGCTTGACAGGTTTCGCCAAAACCATCTTTAGACACTAAATCTTTTCAATGCATCCACTGATGTCTCAATTGACTGTAGTGACATTGTTGTCAACGACATCTTTTACCCGGATCCAACTGGTCATCTTAGGTCGACAAGTAATCCCAACAGTCCTTTTGGTTCGAGACAACAACAACCAAGTCGGCCGCTTTAAAGATGCCGAAGCTCGGTTAGGTGTCACGCTTATGTTGACTTACATCTACAGTTCGGCTGTTTGTCTACAAGGTGTAGCCACCAGGCTGAAGTTAGACAGAGAATTCTTTAGTACTTAGGTCCCATTTCTTCCTTTCAAGTTAAAACTAGATCACGACGAAGTGGTGGACAAGATATGTTTCCTGTGTACGGTCATCAGGCTAATTACAGCACGTCTGATATGAAAACAATAACTCAGAAGTTCGTGCGAACAGTTAATCTCCCCTAGCCCACAATCAATCAAGCCTGCAATTTGAAACGGTGATTGCGTAGCTGATAACAAACATGTCGTCCCTAACCCCTATTGACCGTTTTTCTGATTCACCCTAATTACTGTTTTCATATTTATTGTGTTGTAGTTAGCTTGATAATCAAACACAGAAAGCAAATCTTGTTCACGACTTTGTCGTTTTCATGACCTAAATGGGTAGTTTCGAACGAATAAAAACTAATTCTTTCATCCACGTATGGTAATTACACATCGATTTGATCTACTGATATATGGTTGTTCATGATGCAAATCACGAGTTGAATGGAAGAAAATGGTGTCGATGTACCCCTTGTTACTAAATCCTGACTTATTTTGAACTTTGTCATCGGTACAGATAACTGTTCGATCATTTTGGCTTAATTATAATCGATAGACTAAAGTTTTGTGCCTCTCCGCAAAAACGAAAACAAGAAACATAAAACGAAACTCATTTAGGACTAAGTAAACTTTGCGTCCAGGCTCTAGCCCGTTTATAATGAAAAAAACTGCTATACATTTTCATACGTATACATTCTATGTAATGGTGCTATACAAACTCCAGTGACAGTTAGCACATACGCACCTGATAAATTTTGGAGACCGGTGAAAGTAGAACAGGTATTCAATTCAGATCAAGTATCTACAGAAAGGATACTGATCAAAATTTCTCAAACAATCGTTGAGATCTTGATTAAATCTAATTATACCTCCTAAATGACCGCAGTTGCTCATGGGAGATGGTGAAGTGCTCAAGCGTCGAAAGGTCCGTTCAACAACATTATCAGAAGTCGATAGATCAACCGATAGCTTGGTGTACGATGGAACTCAAGGGACTGGCTCTGCTACTTGGAGTCCAGTTGGATAAAACTAGTGGAGGCGTTATTTTAAAAACTGTGAACAAAACAGGTGTCAAATAAGCATCTGTTGTGTGAACTTTATCAATACAACTATTGGTGCAATCAGAGTAGGAAGATGAAGTTAGACTTCACGAGAACTTCGTAATTTTGAAAACCGAACACGCTTTCAACTTTGGTGCACATACCCTAAAACGATTACTAATGACCTGTTATTTCTATCAAAATCACACATTAGCATGAAAAACTCTTATCACAAGAATGAAGTCAGTCATGGACACTATTGTTCAAACAGTGAGTTTTCAGACACACCTTCAAAACACTATCAATAAGCTAAGGCCACTTATGACGCTTTGCTCTGTTGCGAGGGCGTCTGCAATCTTCAATATCCTACAACCTAGAATGGAGATCGTCACGATTTTTCTTCATGATGAAAACATAGATGTTAAAACCATGTGCTCCATTGCATAGTTCATCTGAAATCTGAAGCATTCAGCTTTCACACCACAAACTATTTGCTTTTGCGTTACTTGTTAGGTGACATGAGAGGTGAAAATTGTCAAGCAAACGCAAACTTGTAAAACCGGTGGTAGCGCCGTTAACAAAAGGTCAAATCTGCAATTGTACAATTGGTGATGGGTATCGTTACTACAATGGCCACTTCGAGTTTGCTGGGACTTATTAACACGAGATTTGAAAAGTGTGGATACTTATGAGAAGGTTGTTGCATTCAACCAAGCATCGATACACTAGAAAAAGTAAGCGCCCTATAACAGACTTGTTAAAAAAGTCATTGGGTTTCAACTAAAGTGACACTAACACGTAGGAGATGTGATGTATTTTTTTATGAAAACTTCACTGAGGATTAAATAAAGGATAGCTGATGGACATTTTTGAGAAAATTGCCCAACATTTACACCTGATGAACATTGGTGATGATATGCGAAGAATTTCGTCGACCGAACTTTGAAAAAAAAAACGAAGGTTGAAGGAAAGACATTTCAATCAACTCCTAACTAAATGCAACTCCGGAATTTGTAAAAACTTTCCTAGTCTCATCTAACACAACGGGTTGCCGTGTGAATGATCAGGAAGATAGCAATGTGCACGAATTCACGAGTTCCCATCTGTGCCACCATTTCAACACCAATGTCTGGATTCATACCTAAGGAAAACGCCGTCTCCCAATACACTTCCGCTTCGCAGCAAGTTACACTTTTGCCCAATTATAAAAACTTATAAAGTTGATTTCAAGATGAACATCACCCACAATTGATCGCAGCTTTTACATTCCCATAGACTTTCCAGTTGGCGCCTTTCGTAAAGGGCGTAATTTAACCAACCAACAGCATGTCCAGATTGATTGGTTTTAACGAGTAGTAGTACAGTTGATATTACATGTGTACTGACCACCCACGTATTGATATAGTTAAACCTGCATTGACAAGTGAGAGAGTGATGGAATGAACAAAATTACGCGCGCCTGAAATTGTCCGTCTCAGTAATGTCACTAATAGTCCTGAAGAAAAGCTTGACTTTATTTATGTATGTATAAAATGGGGATTACATACAAAACCTCATCATTACCCTCATTTTGTCCACAGTAATTAACTGATCAATTTAGGGGGAAAATGAAGATGGTTAGCCATTGCCACACTACTATGCCATTTTCACACAACGAGGGCACATGGAGTGTAAACCAGTTGTAATGTGACCAACCAACAGTATATTGTCCAGATTGATTGGTTTTAATGAGTAGTTTAATCTGAGTTGATATTACATGTATACTGACCACCCACGTGCTGATCAATGATATAATCTCACGTGACATTTGACGAAAATGATCGATGCACAGTCGGGGTTCAAAATTATTCGATTATTTCATGCAGCTCGTCAATCCAACTGTCATTAACATGCTAAGTACCTTGTGTTGGTTACCCGGCTGGTATCCTTAACCGGTTGTTACCTTGAAAGCGATGTTTTTCCCCCAAGTATGAACCACCACAAATGGCGGTCAGCGCAGCAGTTAAACCGATCAAAACAAACACACCTGAGGTAACTTGGATTTGTCGCTCTCTCTCTCTTAGTGTAATGGTCACCAGCCTCGTCACCACAGCATTGAGTGATGCTCATTATTGTAGACAGCGTTGGACAATTATAGTCACTCACAACGTAAATGTTATCGAGGAAGAAGTAGTATTCTGCGCAAGAACAAAATGAAAACACAAACGGAAATAGAAATTTGGGGTCACACAAAAACGTCCAGAAGGTAAGCACAACAAGAAACGCCAAGACCTCCTTTAGTGTCATGGCAGAATGTGATTAGTGTCTGGAAAGCAAGATACAATCACGCAGTGGAAACCGACTGTTCAAACTGACTTAGTAGCGGTTCCCGAATTTATTCAAACAAAATCGGCCATACAAAGGAAACTGACATAGTCGGCCTGTCAAATGAATGAGAGCGTGCTGCAACAATCCAAGATCAAGTCATTAGGACATTCAACCTTCGTCAGATTGTATGAAACAAGTTTCGATAAATGGACTGAGGGTAAGATAGATCAACTGCTCAAAAATGTGTATGAACAAACGGTTTCCAAGACCACAAAAAACGGTCGGGAAGTGAAGCCCTATCAAAAAGGATTTTTCTATCGTATTCGTCCCGACTAGGTGAGCATCCTTAACAGGGCTCCAATTGCTAACCCATAGGTCACATGCATTCATGTGAAATGGTGCAACTTGTCAAACAAAGGCATAATGAGAGCCAATTTCATTGTCAAGTTTGTTTCGACGATAAGTGTAGGTTTAAGATCTTGAAATGTAGGCCACCGAGATGTCGATAGTGTACCACTACTTTTGACATCATGTGGTGAGCAGTAGTCATATAGTGTAGCAGTATACTCCTCAATCAGTGATATAGCATGTATCATATGTAACGACTAGATTCCAGGATGCGCATGACAGTAAATGAAAATCAACCAACATTTTGTACAAACCTGTCGGGTAGAGAAACTCGATGTATATGCTGGCAATCAGCACTGGGACAGATTCAGCTAGGTAACTGCGACAAGTGGCCTACTTTGACGCTCACTGTCCGAAACAAACGACGCCCTAAACAATTGTATTAAACGGAAACGATAGATTTGAGTACAGCTCACGACGTTCTTAGATTAGGTGACATAAAAATGATGCTCTTAACGTACTAAACCGCGTACGGAGCATTAGGTATCCTTACCAAACTGTCTAAACCTAGAGGGGAGAAACAACTGAAGCGAACGAGACCCAAATTTTAGAAGATAATAACTGATAAAAGGAGTCATTATCACGTGCTTTACCAACATTAAGAGTAGTTAATATGTTGGAATATTGAGATGAATTTGGAGAAAATCTCTTCAAAGCTTCAATCACTTGGACGAATACAATCAAGCCTTCGGCTCATATTGTCAACTGAACATAATCTAGAAAGTTCTAATCACCACCGGCTTCGAAACAAGTAAATGAAACCTGGAGTTCTCTAGACTGAGATAACGTAACAAACTTCATTCAACAAATATACTGTTAAATACAGTGATGAACCAAATGACACTCTAGAACAGCCGGCTGTGGTTTCACGGTTTCATTGGGCAAGGAACAATCGTAATCGGTATGCCAGTGATAAGTACTACTTGGTGGCGCTAATGAGCAGTATGGCGAGAATCGAATCACACACACGTACAAGCTGAACTCAATGACAGTCTTCAGCATGTAGAAGACCTTAAACTAACAGAAATGGTACAAGACGTTGGTGCATCAACTTGACACAGAAATCAGCTCCATACAGCCAACAAAGAATGCTAACCGCACAAAGCACGGTTTACGATTTGTGTGGTATTACATTGCATATCTTGTGATGTTTGCTTGCAATGGACAAGTTCCCTAACCAATTTGTTGTTACGACACTAGTATAATCGAATATAAGCAGAACTTATCAAACACATCACCGGTTCAACGTTGGAATAACCCATTTAGGTAGACGCGACTGCAGACAGAGAGAATACGAAACGTGGCCGGAGTTCTAATCCCGGCCGTGGTAAAGATATGCACTATTGACCAGTTCTAATGAGAGCGAAAATCGAGTCTAGTGCTTCTTTTCGAAAGTGTCCGGCTGAGAAATCTATGGAAATGTGACAGTTGTGATCAATTGTGGGTGATGTTCAATTTATATAAAAATAGGAACACTCCAAATAGTTCAACTCAGTGTGAAGATAGCGAAAGCAGGAAACACAAAAACATACCTTTGAACGATGCTGCATGATGTGACGAACCAGGGGCTTCCACAGCGTCAAGCCTAGATTGAGCTGTTGTACTACCTGTGGTTAACGCCGAGTGGACACAAGGCGACTCACTATGACCATCGGGATGGAAATATCTACAGCGAAAGGAGAGACGAAGAAGCAAATGCTATTGTTATCCATAAGGACGATCAAGTCGACAATAGGCCACATACACTTCGAGAAGTGAATATTCAGCTTTTAACAATGAGCATAACCAACATAGAAATTGAAAAGCATCGAGAGCAATAACAATTGATGTCAATAAAAGAGATGAATTCGGTTGATTAAAGAATAAGATTGCTGAAATGAAGCCAAAGAAAGAACAACGGAAAAACTGTGAGACTGGGATTGACCAGACCTATGCCTACACATCATTATAACAGCCATGAACCTGACCAAAAGATACTGTGGCTCGAGCGCCGCTTACGTCAACAGTGACTTGGAATATCCTACAAGAAAACGCTACTAAGAACGTTGAGCATTATTAAGACAAGACTAAGCGGAAGAACTAGAAATGGTATGGATACAAGTACGCTATTGACTGTGACACATCGCCATCTCGGATAGCGTCTCTAACCAGTGGTTTGAGTGATCACGAGGACCCCATTCAGGCAGGCGACACCTACCCACTTTGAAGGCACCACAGTGTTGAACATTTCGTCAGACTACAGATTCCAACTTGTTTAATGTTGGGACGCAGTTCTAAATCGTGAACGTATTGTATAAATTAACTTCGGAATTCAGTAATATGCGGCCCTTTTCATGTAAATAAAAGACGTAACTTTCATCCCTAACACATGCTTCTTCTCAATTGTGCTGATGATGTTGTAGTTGAAAGCATCTGTCTATTTAAAAGCTCTTTCTCGCTCACCGAATGTTTTCCATTCCTTTATGCTTTATATTTCCAACTGTCCGAATGTGATGTTTTGCTATGTCAAGAGTGAACGTTACTATGCTGTTTCTGTCAGCTGTGGTCTGTTTTTCGCTGATTATGAAACAAAATCTAAGCAATCTTCATTAAACATTATTTTATCACATAATACTATATGATTTATTCGTGGCAATCGCTTACCGTCAACCCTACTCTAAAATGCTTTTCGTATCGGAGTTTTATGTCAGCCACACTTGTGAAATCAAGAGGACTATCGAATTAAAAGGTACACATATATGTCAGGATTTTCAGTTCAACGACTCAATAGGGAAATGACCTGAAACAAAAATCGAGTAATACAATATCTGATTTCCGTGTGGAAATCATGATCAGCTGATTTATCGAACGGAATGGAAGGAACAGAAATTTGGTATCTTATAGTGTTGAGCGTAATTACAGCCTTCAACTTAGCCACCGCTGGTCAAATTCGACTCTCAGCGATCTAGATTATCTAACTCACAGAGCTTGAGCTCCTATAGACAAAAGTGTATGACGATAAAGCCGTATTTCCTGAATTAGAGAAATGCCTGTGGCTGTTTCGACACAGGTTTTTTTGCTACCGTTATTGGCATTTATGTTGATCAGGCTCATCCTAACTTATTTCTATACATATCCTACCGATAAAACGCAGTGCACTCGTCCGATTGGACAGATTTTTTTCTACCCTGTAAATTAATCCAGGTGTCCTGCAAACCATAAGTTTTCTCCGTTTATTTTTTAGTGAACACCTGCTATTCACTTTCAGCCCGTTCCCTACCAACTAAGTTGGTGATGTAGTAGTGGAAGGGGGTTTACATTCCAGTTCCTTTTTCACCTCTTTTTTTGTCACGGAAACATGGGCATTTCGTTTGTTTTTCGTTCACTCATCCATACGATTTTCCAAAAGAAAGGACGTTTTGTTTTCGTTCCATAAGTATCAAAATTCCTCTACCGACGATGAATTGTTTTGTACTGATTATAAAACAATTCCTAGGTCTTCTGTTAAATAGTCCGGTGTCAAACTGGTGCATAAGTATACTTCACCATCGTTCTTACGAAGGTGAGAAATCTGTCTCTATCCTTTGCTCACCACAGTGTTATGAGTGTCTCACTTCGTCATCAATCGCTTCACAAAAGCAAGCGTTTTGCACGTTGTTGGTTTGACTGTTCTTTTATACTTTTTGTCACAATTCTTGGTAAATTCACTCAAGCACCTCCAAAAATAGAGTGAAATACAACCAAGATTATCAGCTCTGAGCTTTATGCGGACGGCGATTAATTTGCCGAAAGAATAATTTTCGATCATAATCATCCTGTTTGTTTCTCATACGTCTTAACTGATTTCTACTTCTGCAACAGCATAAGAAACATGAACTATCATTTGTATAACGATTTAGTCCTTCAATCTGTCATTGACGTTTATTTACTGATCTGATGAGAAAGTTTTCTGATAGAGTTTTCACGAGATCGGTAAGAATGTAAACTGCTACGGTATTACATTTAGTTTAAATATTCACCCTTCATATAGCATAGGCTCAATGACTCTGTAAAGTCCCGACTCTCATAAGAAAGTATAGTTTTTCAACAAGGATAAGTTGAGATAGGTTCCCTTACACATACAACAGAAGATAGAGACGGTGAGTGCCAGTCAGTGCAGACCAATCCACACATATATATTCTCAATATCATCCAAGGGTAACAACGCACTCAACAGAACGTGTATTGTTGGAAACATCTGCCCAACTGGGAAGATTTGATCTGAGGTTTTATTATGAGATGACAACATCAGCACCTTACTTTACACTGAGATGATCGCATAACTTGAGTACCACTCACATGTGCCAGAGTCTCTAACATGAGTGACAACGGGGATGAGTGTTTTAGTTCTATGTTGACAGGAATGGTAAACTGTTAATACGTCCATAAAGAGCAAACAGAGAGATAGAGAGGGAGAGACAGTCATAAACGAACTGACGATTGTTTGGCATCCACTACTTGATAACAGTCGGCAAATATCGGTGAGCGCATAATACACTCTGGTAACAGGGCGTGGCTGGAATTGAGCATGAGAGTTATTAGTGAGTAGCGAATATTACAACGATGTGGACGGAACCGAGCCAGTGGGCGGAAGGTACTTTTTGGCATTCACATGCTTTCTTTTCAGATTAGCAGATTAGGGTTGTTTAAAAATAAAAGGTGCGTGGAAACAGAAGGCAGAGTGGCAGTTCTTAAACGCGGACATCAATTGCATCGGAAGGAGACCAGTTGTCAACTGCACAAAGCCTCAGTAAGCTCGGTTCCTTCGTACGACTGTACATCTTGATCTAATCACGTGGTCGTTCAATCGCGATCACCGGCATCTTCGTAACAATGTGCGTGCGAGGAAAACGTAGTTCATGCAGAACGATACGATTCGTTGGGCTCGGAAAGAGCGAACCTAGCAACCCGAGAAACCTGGAAGGGACAGTCAAATGGTCAGCTTAAGACTCCAGGCTTTGTCCTGTATGGCACTGTCGGTCTTCCGTCTGATGGTATGTGGCTAGAGACGCAGCCAAAAATGGCGCGGAATTGAATCCAATGGAGATGTTCTCGTGAGGGATAATGTTTTTCTTGGTCTTTTTTCCTTTCCTTTGTTTCTAACAGTTTTGGATTTCTGATGAGTAGTCGGGGATTTGGTTAAGTTCAAGTTGAACATCAGCCACAATTGATCACAGCTATCGCATTCCCATAGACTTCCCATTCGGCCTCTTTAGAAAGGAAGAACTAGATTCAAGTTTCGCTCTTATTAGACCTCGTCAGTAGTGCATATCCTTACCACGGCCGGAACTAGAACTCCGGCCACGCTCTTATGAGGCAACCGTGCTGATCACTGTGCCATTGACCTCAAATTAGGCACGACAGAATTATTCACCCAAATGAGAGTATGGTTCGACTCTAGTACTTGTTTTCGAACGAGGCTGGCTGGAAAGTCTATCCGTATGTGAAGGCTGCGATCAAATGTGAGTGATGTTCAACTTGAGATTTTTAGATTTGCCGTAGCACTCGGGCTTATCACATTTGATTCGAATCTGGACAAATACATAATTGTATAACACTAATGGGTAGCCTTAAGCCAATTGGCAATAGATTACAAACGATACAAGGAAATGTACTTTATTGAATTGCCTCAATCATATGGGTGAAAACTTTACCCAGAAGATTAGATATCATGATATCAGCCTTACTATCATTAACAGCAAATGCTCTCCAACGTGTACACCTAAGTATTCAACAAGGCATGCTCGCACTTACACGGTTAACAGCTATCCCAATTAGTGTTGTGTTTATTCATGTTGTGGCTGTTACAACTATTGGTTGCTAAAGTCACAGGAGTATTCGATCACGCGCAAAACACAACACGTGTGTGTGTACATGCATACAAACAACAGTACAAACAGCTTGCACTCGTTAGTAATGGGAAAACTCAAAATCAGCCCTCTGGAATGTAACCTCATATCCCGTACAGTGTTAGGATAAACCATTGGATTACTACTAGGTTA
This sequence comes from Paragonimus skrjabini miyazakii, assembly GCA_014338405.1. Lineage (NCBI taxonomy): Eukaryota > Metazoa > Platyhelminthes > Trematoda > Plagiorchiida > Troglotrematidae > Paragonimus > Paragonimus skrjabini miyazakii. Next base: position 70,788 of record JTDE01001185.1, read on the forward strand.
ATGATAGAACGTGTTACAACATTTTGATATCTTTTCAATACAGGAAGACTAATTTTGTATGAATAAATAGAATCCTGTAACATAAAGGTTACTACAAGAAACCTTCTGGTTTGGGGCATTAAACAGAAATAGAGAAATATACGAAAGGTCAGTTCAAACAAACGAAATGTGAATATGTTTTTCAAACTTTAATGAGGTACCTAATTTCCACTTCATTATCAAAGTGCATCTTGTATGCTTGTACTGTATACTTCATAAATCTAACACCGAGTGTGTGTTATAATTCATGAAGAAGATTTCCTTTTTTTGCATACACCTTCAATGTAAAAATGTCGTATAAATCACGCCTAGCTTTGTTGTGACCATAAAAGACGCTTGACCTGCGAAGTTGTTTATTGCATGAAATCTCGTACAGGTTATTTTAAAACATAAGACAACAAACACGTACACAGATTTGCATGGCTCACATACATTAGGAAGCAGTACACTGTCATTCGCCTGCTCTTTGGTTCTCGAAAGTACGCATTAAACTAATTACAAACGAAGTGGCCTGTTATACAACGGTTTCATTGTAACGAATATTGTCGAGATATTAAGTTTTTCATGTGTACCTGCGCACTGAAAGTGGCAGCAAGCGTTCGAAGAAACTGATGTGGAACAGTGATGTCCGCTGCTCATCTAGCATGTCAAGTTTGACTGTTCCTCTGGAAAGAACTGTTCAAACCATCACATATACCGTGTCACAGATCTGTGCAACACAATATTCCTGATCCTTCCATAAGTCGATGTACCTTTATACTCGACCGTCAGGATTTTCCAATTTGAACTTATTTCGACAGAAAAGCTGAATCGTCCCAATGATGATTCCGCGTGACATGTTTCATACGGTTTAGGCAATGTTGTATGTCTGATTAACTTAGTATTGGCAGTCATATAAATTTCTGAGATCAAAAATGAAAAACTCTAGTTAGTGAGTATTACGCTCTTCTTCTAATGGCTTGAAACGTCAGTACTGTTTCCAACTGTGGTCCTGTTTGTGCTATACCTGTTTTTCACATGATCGATTAGCTATATCTCTTCACAGTGAAGCATGTACAAGATTTTTAATCCCAACCGTCTTTAGTCTGTTTAATTGTCCACAGATCTCCACCTGGCCAACTCGATTATCAGGATTCCATACAGTACGGTAGGAATGTACCAGTAAGCAATGGCATCGAAGGGTAATCAATAAATTAGTTTCGACCATATTCATAAGGTGAGAAAACATACTCAGCATTGATAAATAAATGAGCATTATCTACGGAGTGGGAAAATATGGTGACAAAAGTTGAAGGCTTGCGTGAAGGCTGCAAACACCATGTGGTACACGGTAAATTTAGTTCGTACACACTTTTGCCAGTTTCTCCTATCCATCGTTAAGCTGAATTTAAATATTCAAATGTTTTACATCACATATCGCGTTCTGTGATTTTACATACTCAAGAAAAAATTAACCATCTGGGCTGAAAACTCATCAGCACATTCCAGAAAACAGCAGGTCATCATAAAATTATTTTGGGCATTGTATCCATGTAACCGCTAGTGCCATATATGAATCGTACGATGCTAGCTGACCGGATTGGTAAAAGCCATCATGTCAATTGTACCATACAGTCAGAATTTATCGAGTGAATCACAAAAGTTTGTGGCATGCACAGTTTCAACAATTTACAATATCTACAAATAGACATACACACGTTGCACACGGATAAACTGTCCAAAACTTATGAACCTAACGTTTCACAACGGTATGTTGTGTCAATGTGCAACACACTGCACTACAATTTGGCCCGTTGCTTAGTTCAGTCTCAAAGACGGTATAGATGTTATGGACAAATTAATGTATTCGGCTGACGTGATATCCCCGTTTACTAGTGATTCACATCATGAAACAAATGGTAGAATTTGTGAAATTGTTCGGAACTGTAACCCTGCTTTCTTCACCTAAAACACTAAATTTAAGTCTCTACTGCTTTTTGTGCACATGTAATATGGAGTTCATCTTCTAAACGTTTGTTTTTTGGCAAGTGGGAATGATCGTAAAGAGCAACCCATTAGGTTCATTTTTAGATTTCCTGAAAAGTGGCATCTATATTATGTAGATGATCCAAAATCATTGGAGTATAGACGTTACGCAGACAGCAGCTTAACGGTTATTGGGTTAACTAAAATATGTTATTCTAAAATTTGAATCAAGTTCATTCTAAGTGAATAACTGTCTGACAGTCTTGGAGAATTTAGTCGCCGCGGTATCAGATGGTAGGATATGAAGCTTGTTGGAGCGCGATAGAGCCAATTCAAAAACTTCTGTACTGTGTAATATAAGAGAAACCTAATAATGTTTTCCCACCAAGTACGGAGGCTATGCACGGAAGACAATCTACCGCTAGGAGTTGAGCACATTGACGAATAGTTCACAAAACTAACCAGTCCTCCCAGTAGTTTATTAAAAATATGATTCTCTTAGGAATGATGACGCAAGTACCCCAGGTAACAGTGAACATGGAACTTCAGCGTCTAGATGACCTCAAGTCAATAACGTTAAAAGTTACATATGCAACGGGGCCTTAACTTTTATCAGAGCCACCTGACTATTAGTAACATGTCCAACCACCCTAGTCCCCAATCAACCGAAGACCCAAATATCTCCACCTCCAACACATGTACTATGGATACAACCTGCGATTTCTTTGCTACTAAAGTACGATCTGTTCCGATGCGATTATCGTATCCAATGCCCTTAGTTTTTATTGAATATTATTAAGTTTATAGCCGCCTAACAGTGGTGTCCTTTGCAGTACAGGCTATCTGTTTCGGCTTGACTGATGAGTGATTCACATAGCCATGAGCGTTTCTACTTCGTTGTTTTATTACTGTAAATTTTTTACAACCACGGCTGGACACGTATACCGGCAAGTTAACATTATACATTCCATATGAATCCAATGCATCGACTTTCGAAATTCAGTCATATGAAAATCTGACCTAACCTTATCCACTCAAGTGTTTATCCCACTCCTGTTTCTGGCCATTAACTAGACCTTGACCTAGATGTTTTCGCTTAATCGCGTCAATTTGATAGGTGTGCGAAATAGTCAGTTGCCGGTTATTGTACTTTGCTTGAGTGAAGCATGCATCACCTTTTTGGGGCATGGCACGTTTTAAAGCTGTTGACTGCCCGGAATAACTATGTTGGATATAAATGTCATATTATGTGATTAGAGTTCATCTTTAGCATGTTTGGTACCAAATTGTAATTCATTTCCCGGAAACGATCCGTCAATCGAAACTGTTGAAATTGTCTACTTATTAACTTTGATAATCCGTTCAATAGTACCGTAGCATTGTGAACCAATCTTGTTTTGAATATTTGTTATTGTTGTTTTATCGCCACGCGCAAGATCGTACATCTAGTATTCATAAGTTTTTCGCCTAGACCATGCGCTTAGGTCAACTCGAGCTGCCCTAAAAGTCACGGTCAGTGCAAATGACATAAGTTATTTGTTGTTTTTAGAAAAAAACGCTGACAGTCCAGTTTGTTACCTAATTCATTGTTTAGGTAAAATGTCTAGGAGTAATAATGCTCAGAAGTCTCAGTCATCTAACCGTCCAAAACAGAAACCACAGATTTCAATTGTTAACGCACGTAAAGTCAACGACATTGCATCAGATCAAAGTGAATCGTTGTCTCAATAAACTCGTATACAAAACGAACAACTGGAGCTGAAAGTCGATACAGAGAAGGACGTCATGTGATCATAAGAAAAAGCCTGTTCAATTAAATCGTCCTACCATGATCAGACAAATAATCTAGTATCGATCATTCCCAGGAACATATCACAAATACTCAAATTTGTGTAGACTCATTGCTTCAAGGAGCACGACAATTAGGACAATTCAATATGTGTAGATTTTAGTAGTAACTCTGAAATTTCCAGAGCTTGCATGAGCTTACTTCAGAAATAGCGCGTACGATCTGACGATAGTCCAAAAAGTACTGTCAATTCACTAAGAATTTCATTTCCAATGTGGTGCGGTACACAGATGATCCAGCTAATCGGTTTCCATGATTAAGCAATTACCCTGACGGAAGTGTAGGAAATAATATGGAAGGTTGCGTTATGTTGGAACCCAAGGAGAGTTATTAGGAAGTTCTGAGAATAAACGAGAGGTGTTTCGGTGAGTCGTACACTATCGGAAATTACTGCACGACTTAACAGAAGGTCCTTTGTTATCCGTTGCTGAGCTTTGCAAAGAGAATACAGATTTGGTCAATTACGTTTGGTAAAATATCCGCCCCAAATTTTGTACGAATGAAGTCAAACAGTTTGGGCGTCGTGTTTAACATGTTATTGATAAATGGATTGAGAATAACACAACGTTATGAGCAAGTTGTAATACAACTTGCTCATAACGTTGTGTTATTCTCAATCCATTTATCAATACGTTTTGTAAACTTTTTATACAAATCAGAACTGAATTCACGTACAATGAGTGTCACCGTTAAACGTTTGTCAACCTACTTACAATCTGAATGGGCGATATAAACCATAAAATAGTATCCTTCAAACGAGCATATTCTTTTCGCTGAATTGACACAAGATGTCAGTAACAAGACCGATGCTGTAGACGATCGTCAGGCGTATCTGCTGCGAGTGTGCGCAAGGTGCAATTTCAAAAAACCTCTGTCACTGCGTAAAAAGCCGCAACCATGAGCATTTTTGGGAACAAACCTACTAAAAAATCGCCTTTTCACATGACCCATTACAAAGACTTCCGGTGGCTGGATTAAGGCAGCTCGATTAATGACCTGAGGTCATCTGATCGGCGAGCCCTCGCAACGAAAAAGAACACTACGTTACTTGTGTTCGAAGCTAACTAGTCGCCTCGATAATTCTGTGAATTGATATCGTCTGCAACATCATCCAATAAAACATGAAGTGAAGATACTTACGTCAAGTGTGTCAAGTGTGAAATCTCTTAATCGCATGCACCACGAAACGGATAAACAAAATGGGTGACATGTCATTGGTGCATTATCAGTGAAGATAAAAGAATGATGTGTGTGAGTGTTGTCAGAAAATACGTCAGAACCCCATGTGGGAGATGGCAAGTACTACCAGTGAATCAACTTCAGTAAATCGTAAACGACAGCGATGGCTGAAAAACCTCAATCGACTACTTGGAATTTGCGTAGTCCTGGCCGATGCTGTGCAGCACGGTGATCCACCACTTGAATAACTATCATTTTCAACACTTGTGTTCGTATTCAATGTAAACTGACATTGGTGGGCGAATATATTGATGATAATATGATAGGAAAAAAGAGAATATCCCCAAGAAAATCAAACATCCGTTTTATGCTGATGACCACTTGTTGAGTGCGTTTTCTGTAACCGTATTAATTATCCTGGTGCGCGAGTTACGAAATGAATTCAAAATACGTTCTTCTCATACTAACAATTATCACAGTGCAAAACCGACTCTAGAAAACTTGACAAGGGCGAATGTAAAAGAATGCGCTAATCACTAAGTTCAAAAAATCTTGGGAATAACATGTTTAGGACAACAACTTATTTTTAGGCCAGGGAATAGATAGAACAGCCAACTGGAAGAAAACTCCACTAATTACTTGCCGGACTGCTTAACCTTACGGGGTTCACGGTACCGGTCATCTTTCTAGTTCTTTCAAGATTTAAGTAGATGTATCTCTTGGGACAACGAACTCACGAATTACAATGTAGAAAGATTGTACAATTGACCTGAAGAGAACCAAATGTGCTATGATGTATCAGTTTTGGATCAAATTACGAACTTCAGCTCTGTTGCTTTACGAATGCTTCAGAGACCATACACTAGATTTACCAATGACAAACGAAAGTGCCGCAATATGTTGTTAGGACAATCCTAAGTGATGTCAGTCTGTGCGATCGGTGAATCCATATTGGAGTTGATAGACACGGTCATAGCTGCGAAAATGACTGACAATACCAAAGGTAAACCATTGTTACGACTCGAATCGACAACCTTACGAACCACTTGTACGACTGTGTTTGGGCTAATGCAGAATAAAACAAGCCATTTTGAAATCTTAACAGCTAACCGGTTAGCACTGATCGACAACGCATATGCTACGGAGGACTGGTGATCGCTGACATAAAACAAAACTCTGTCCATCTGGTATCACTAAGCCTAACGGTGAGAGAAGCAGTCGATGGAAAAAAGTGGTTCAACGGACCAGGCGTTCAATGTGCAGTACAGATTGGTTCAACCGGTTTGCCGGATGTGATTCTTGGACAGCTCTCATGAAGGAAATCATACAACGGAGAAGGTTTCTGGTATACATAATCCTTGGAAATCCCGCCATATATATCTGACCGTTTTAACTACTTGTCGGTTGACAGTCAACAAAATAAGGGGGGCCGAAATCTACACGATCCTAATCGTCCCGTGCGAACCGCTTCAAAAGAAACAAAGACATACCAGAAGAAGCAACCAACCTTCACAAGAGATCTTTTACAAATGGTGGCATGAAATAATTCGGACTGTTGCAGATCAGAAGAAACCGGATCATTGGAAGTCTAGATTGGTGTTTATTTTCACGCTTAATTTGAACAAAATAAACTGAGATTATCTGTACACTAGAAGCACACTCTATGCCTCCTTGTCGACAGACAAGGTAATCCGAAAAGGATGTATAGTGATGGTGAAACGATGTTCCGTAGTGGGAGTAAATAATGAGATTATGCCTTCAATAGTAGGAGGAAAAACCCATTTATGTTCGCTTGAAGAAAAACCAGTGTGACCGAATTTCTTCTACTCACCAAAATGTAATCATAGAGACCAGCCCATGATAAGGTCATCAGATCGCATACCGTGATCGATTTTCGATCAATAACAAGGAACGGATGAAACATTAGCACACAGTGATCATCAAACTGAACAGAATATTGAATGAAAGCCCTCTAACCAAAATCTTGAACGATGTTACGGATGTGACTGCGGTAAAACCCAATCATCGGTTGCCGTTATCAACTAACAGAATGCCCGACTTAACTGGCAGCTGTAATCTCATAAAACGGTGACGTCAGTCTATTAACGAGTCGATGTGTCATGAACACGTTGAATCAATAACCATTTGGCAACATTTCAGGTCATAAAATAAAAATGGTTCAAGGTGGGTCGTGATATACAGTGTCGAGTTGGCTCTTATAGCTAATGTATGTGCAAAAGAAGACCTGTAATCCAAAGGATTGATGGAAAAACCGATTTTGGGGTCAGATGTGATAGTAAGAGAGGTTACGAGGCCGGCGAACAAGGTATTACATCAAGGTGTTCAAAAACTTAGAAAAGGCGGCCGACACGAATAACGATACGCGAAGTATAACGATTAATCAAACTCTTGGCCCCAGAGAGAACCAGGTGAGTGCAAACTATGTGTGCAGACTGGTTACATCCTTTGCCCAAACCTGCGAACTACTTGTGAATGCTACGTCTTGCCATCCCAAGTTCAGGAGACTGAAAACCTAACCCCCAAAACTACGTGCACATGTACTACAAGTACGAACAATAAACCTTCATCGATTTCTTTGCCAGTAGATAACAGTGTTTTGACGTGACCTTCACCTTTAGCTTTCTTGATACTCATTGGCTGTTAAATGTGTCACTGGTCAACACCATTATCTTTTACATGTAGAATATGCAAGATCGTTTGACTTACAAAAGACTCATACAAACGCGAACGTTTCGATACCATTGTTTTTTCTTTAAATTGTCTGTTGCATACACATACGGCTAAATACGTTGGTTGATGAGTTATTATTACATATTTCTCACGGATTAAATAATGACGTATCTTCATAGTTCGGGTTGGGCGCCCAAATATGACAGTCTGCGTTTAGAGTATAGCGAACACTGAATTGAGAATCTGCATACATGACATCATGTATGACCTTCTCGTATCAAACAGCATGTACGTCAGTAGGTGCAAACATGAACGGAAACGTAAAAGTGAAAGACGATATCCCGTATCACTAACAATGCAACACATCATTTAAACAAGACACAGAGTTAATGTATATAACGCCTTCTTCGTGATTATTTAGAAAAGCTGGAAACGCATCTTCCAGTGTGTGGGGGATTTAGTGACAAGGGCTTAAGAGAGAGTATCAGAGTACAAGGACAATTTGTGCTGAAGCCTCCTTGGTGGGGTTATTCTAATTTCTATTCCTCTTCATACCCGTCTGTCTAACCCTTTGGGCTGTAAGTTCTGTCCAACGTTTAAAATCAGTTGTATGTCCACATGAGGTCAAGAGTCATGGAAAGTTAATCCAGAGAACACATATACGTCTCTCCATTATCACACACAAGTTCAGCAACAGTTAACTGTTTTAGATAAAAATCAATATGAATTCCCAACTAAGAAAAAGTGCATCAGAAGTCGCCTTCTCACTGTATGGCCCGAAATGAACCGAAAGTCACGGAATCCAACCTGAATCAGATCGAATACTCCATTCCCAATAGATTTGGACAAACTGGCAACCTTTGACGAACATGTGTCCCAACTCGTCATTTAATCGTAAGACATTTACTATGTTGAGAACCTAACCCTTTGTTTAAATACAAGTGAACGTAGCAGCGGTGACCATTAGAAGCCAGGGTGTGATGATGAAAACATACATGCATACACACACATACGTACGCGAACTCGCGCATGTGCACTTACGGGAGTTGTGATTGATGCCGGTCAGCTGTCTGGTTTGGTGGACCAGACTGACCGAATGAGGACAAAGGTACAGTAGCCGTCGGGGAATGTAATCTACCTGGGGGCAGCAGCGGCGATGGTGGCGTAAACTCCCCTGGAGCCGAATGATTAGTGAACATGGTCTAGTGGAAACAGGCGGGGTGATGACAGACGTAAAGAAAGAGATGAATATTATTTTAAAATACAGACAAAACGGACTAGAAAGCTGGAGAAAATACATTCGAGAAACTAGCTCACCTGAACACGCGGACTCGATCCGATGGAGGACATTGGTGGTAAGAAGTGACGAGGTAAAGCTGAGGCTGGGCCAGGGAAGATGGGAGGTAAGGGGGACGTGGACATGAAAACATTTGATGTGGGGCGACTACTGGTTGTGGTTGGATATGAACCAGAAATGGCTGCAGCTGCTGTGAATCCACGAGCCAGTTCCTGGACGTTTGGCAACGGGGTGGTGTCGGGACCGTCTGAGGAGACTTGAGTTCGGGAGGAATCCGTTGGTTCCGGAAGACACAGTGGGCTTGGAGGGTTCATAGTTTTCTTGTATTCTATATAAACAGAGGAAGAAAAATGTGCCCCAGTGACTAAATACAAGTTAGACAAGTGTGATGGCGGTTTGGTTACTGAAGGATAAAGTGTACATTAAACACAGTAGGAGAAAAATAGCTACCTGACGAACACAGCTGTCTGATAAACAGTCCTTGTCCACGTACTGTGCTTCTGATCAACACTCACGAAAGCCTAAACAGGAAACCGTTCCAATACCGTCTGGATATCCCCAAACAGTACAGAGTGGTTCGTATAAAGTCTGGAAGCCTTCAGCCTAGCACATCACTTTCCTAACAATTCTGGGAAGCTGAAACGTTTTTTTACCGCATTGGGAAATATCCATGGCTGCATAAAATGAAAAACGTAGGTGATCTGCTCATTATTCCTTGATTTTCCACTAAGAATTCAAGGTGTTTGCATCCAATCAGTAAATCGAACCATTCTGTGCTTAAAAGTAAAAGGGAAAGAAGTTCTAGATTGAATCCAGCTATAGACATCAATCAATCATCCAGGAGGTACGAGATGGGCTGAACAACGATGGGCAGTCATACTGATGGACAGATTGGAGTGTGTTTCGCTAGCAGATATCCACGTGGATAACCCGAAGAACATTCCATCAAGTCTCTTGAGAGTTGACCTATGAAGATCACATGAATGAGGCGGTGGTTCAATAGGTGTTGTGCAAATACGAGGATGTGTGGACTGTGGTTTCACATGGAGGATCAAGTTAGTAAATCGAACAGGTGCAACATAACGAGAGACAGAAAAATGTTCAAAAAAAAGTAATCATGGTGAAGAAAAAGAGCTTCGCCAGACTCGGTTCAAAATATCTGGGCCTACCCCCAGGCAAGTGTTCGTCAACTTATTTCTGTCTTGTATGACTGAACACAATGACCCCAGGGAAAAGTTTGTGCTCCTATTGTATACACAATATGCTTCAGGTTGGTTTATGCATCCAATCTATTGCACTGAAAGTGCGTTTCGCTCGATTGCCTACGTTTCGGTGAGTGACACTGAATACAACCCACCCTTGATTGGAAAAGATTGCGCGAAATTGGGACCGGGTGTAATACGCATCTGCATACACACACACACCTGAAGTGTTAAAACAGCTGGCAAACCAGTCACAATAAACACAACAGTCAAGCAAAAACAGGGACGGAGCACCATGTGAATTTAAACTCATGACAGACCAGAAGTGTGCAACTGCAAAATAGGGGGTAAGACCAAATAGCTACTAAAGGTCACATACACGCACAGATTCACTAGCGCTACGTATGGGTACATAAGTGTGTTTATACAACAGTTTAAAGTGCTTCTCCCCGGGAAGAAAGCCTCGAAAAAGAAACATTCCCGCCAGTGATTTTTACATGGCACGAATTGTTCCTGCACTGGTTATCTCTTTTGAAGAAGAAAGAAACCTCTTTGAACCCCACATGAAACGCAATTCCGGAATGAAATGGATCCAGTGTTTCCCAGGAAGAAACTGTATAGCATTCTCGTACCAACAGACCAAGCTTATTTTTGTGTTGACAACGTGACAAAACACTAAAGTGTGTAAAACTATTCAGGAATAGTTGTTGCACAACGCTTTGGTAGGCTAACATCTGATCTGTAGCTGTTAGACCAACACCTGTCATAGGTTGGGTTATAAACGTGAACCAATTAATCAAATTTGCGACAGCATCGTTACAGCGTACATTACGGTCCCGTATATAATCCCAAGGTTGCAGGTTGACAAACGCTGAAAGATACAAGGCAGATTATCCGTGTGTCTTCGATCTTTTGGTTCAAACCACTTGCATATACTAACATCATAACTAATATTGTCATAGTTTACTTCATAACGTGATGCATTCTCACTATATGGTATCTGCATAGTCGTCACCCGCAGCAAGCGAGAGTCCGTTGGTAATAAACTTCTAATTTCAGATGGTCTACAGACTTTCTACTCTTATTTGTCAGAAAAAGTTACTTTCTACTTTCTACATAGTCTGACCTGATCACGTAAAGTGGAAAAATGTGATTTTCGTATTCTTGCATCATTCTTGTCATCACGTTAAACTCGGACAGCAAAAAACAAGCAGACATATCTTGAGGAAGGTGAATACGAAGAACTGTTCGAGAACTGTCTACAAAGTTCGGTCCACAAATGTGTCTCAACGACTCAGCTCGTAGTGAGTAACCATCAAATAGTCCGAAAAGACTGGTGGAAGCCAATCCCGAAATAATATGGGTGGATATAGCGAAGGACACTGGCGAAATTGCCTGAATACAACAGAAACAAAGAGAACGCACGAAAAACAAATACCACACGAAGTGATTGGAATCCGAACGAAGGTACGTTTAGGTATGTGAACTTCACAGCTATTTCCAAATAAACATGGATTTTTTTGTTAAGCGTTACTAATCGCAATGAAAAATAAATTTCGTAGAATATCAGAAAAAGGATTGCGCAGAAGCCCAGTAAAATCGTACCCCATGAACGAAACTTAAATGTGACTTTTACCCGAAGTATATGACGACTACCTTTTAGTGGTTTGTTGTCGTGTAATTCCACTGCAGCATCCAGCAACCTGATATAACAGTTAAAGCGATGCTCATGATGTAAGGAGTTAAAACGTCACCAAAAAATGCCACCACAAGAACCAGTGCAAAACAACAGGACAGACCCGATCCTTTTGCAAGATAATACCAGACCGCTTGTTGCAAACATAGCTTTTCATAAATTGTATCGGCCGGAAACTGTATCTCATTTGTCATTCATCCGATCTCACGGTGACAAATGTTCACTTTTTCTACTTCCTGGATTACTTTGTGAAGGAGAAACAGCTTCAGGAATCGGATGGCCTGGGAAATGACATGGCGCCATTTCCGGTGCCCAAAGATACAATACTTTATATACAAGTATCCCGTTGACAAATGTGTTGAACACGATGATGCTTATTTTCATATAGACTGAACATCACCCACAATTGATCGCAGCTGTCGCATTCCCATAGACTGGAAAGTCTATGAGAATGCGACAGCTGCGATCAATTGTGGGTGATGTTCAATCTATATGAAAGTCAAAATCCCCTACTACTCATCAGATGCTTATTTTGTATAAAACTCATCCAATTTGGTAGAGCCGTATTCACATAAACATGATTTCTCAAAAACAGTGAACCTTTCTGGAAGACCAAATATCAAGTTTGAAGAGAAACAGGGAAAATATCGAAGGGTGCAGAACTATACGGTTCGCTGATCTGAAGAGAAGGTAAAACACATCCTTTGAGAAATCTGCAATGAGGATAAAAGTGCCTTTTTTGTCTTGTACATACGTGGCTTTCGTAAAACATATTTGTCAACAGTTGGACAATAACGAACTGAAAGACAAAACAGGTTTGACAGACTATCGGGATGAATGAATTAACAAAACAAGGGACTGTCTGAATGTTGAAGCAAAAAAAAGCTGATCGGTCTGGATAATATCAGCAATCTCATAACAGTGATTCATCGAGAGTAAACATCCAACAAGAACATTGAACAGAGCTGACAGGAAATGGTCTGTTTATATTTAAACCGACATTAAACAAGTTATCACTTCTCAAACTGTACAATGAATATTCAACGGCGATTGGATAACGATCTAAACAATAGATCACAGCATGGCTCTGCATGCGGCTGGATGACAGATTTATCAGATATAAGCTCTACGTGGAATTGTGTAGGATAAAAAATCAATCAACTGAATGCTTACCTTGATGAGAATATGCAGAGGGTGGAATACATGATTGGTGAGATATGTGTGCTGAGTATACAATCACGGATTGGTCGAGGACGGGGAGTTTGTCTTTCAAGCTCAAAGTCAGCAGGGGGGATGCGATGAACCAATTGCGCAGCGTTGCCGCCGGAAAAGTGCGCCTAAGAGTCTGATAAAGTCGACGGTTTAGTGTCTCTGTTGCAATATCACTCTTAAAAGAGATGCGGATGAAAATAGCCTTCTTTTCTACCGTGGTAATCTGACTCCGTGGCTTAGACACGATCATGTTCCGGGTTATGAAACGATCTGAGTAGCCATTTTCCCGCAACACGTTGGCGACTGTTTCCAGTTCCTGGTCTATTGTGTCTGCGGAACAAACTTTTATTGCTCTACTAATCAGGCAGCGAACGAGGTTTCGTTTTTGCCTTAAAGGCACGAAACTATTGAACTCATGGCGTTCCTTGTGTGAACACAAGATCGGATTGCGCAATGGTTGTATAGTCAATTTCCTGCTGTTGTACAGCAGAATATGTAGGTCGCACGACGAGGCGTTTGCCAAAACGGATCAAAGAACACTATCTAGCGTGGCTCGGGACAGGTTCAATCACATCCATCAACAGTGCAGTCGTCGCACATCTAGCAGATACACATCACTGAGTTGTCCCCACTCAGGCGTTCCGTGTTGTCTACACAGTCCCGATAAACCACTCCAAACTGGCCAGACAACGAATGTTGGCTACTGCTGAATCGATCGCCATTCGATTACGCAATCCGATTTTGTGTTCACACAAAAAATTCGTACAAGCCCTGCAGTTGCCGTGGCCAAAGATCACTCCATCAGTCTGCATACCCAGCCAAACTATAACCGATAACTTTGTGACGTAATGATGGGTGGAACTCCAAACCAACCATCGTTAACAGTGGTGATTTGCTCTCTGAATGACTGACCCATATAGGCCTGGATATTTCGTAACGTTCTGCTTGATCTAATGACATTCTGCTAAACCTATAAGTCACGTGTACACACCGTTTTTGATTTTGCTGAATCTATATAATTGTATTGATCTAATAATGAATTATCGAAAACAATTGTTCGTTACGTCTACTCTTCTAAAATATGAACCGTGAAGACCGTCATATGCTGAACCTTCCTAAGTTTATAACAAACTAAGGAGGTTTTTAAACGAATAGTAATGCCAATACATTTATGAAAATATGGACAAATTCCATCTTTCTGAATGCTCAAAAATTAGATGCAAATTTAAGTCAGACCTGGAGATAAGTTGTTCAGTTATGAGTGTGACCTTCCTTAACCTTTGTAATTTCTGTAGCTTTTTTTGGCCTGCTCTTGTACAGTTGTTCTTAATAAAAATTAGAGCATTGCAACAGTCAGCAAAGCTGTTGGAAAGGAACTGTAGTGAGAAAATGGGGTACACTAACTGCTGTGTGATTGAGATAGCTACATGTCAGAAGACCATCGACGTTCAAGATTGTGGCGAACAAGACCTCAGGAATTATGGCCAAATACGTCTCCTTGATCAGCACTTCTTTAATCTTCAATTCTCTATTTTTTTTGCTCACATTCTGGTGGTGGTTGGAAACGCCCTCTGGCAAGGCAGTGTGTCGCAGCCAACAGTGGACCAGCTGCCACAAGGTTGATGAGTCGTCGTTTACCTCCCTCTAGTGAAGTATCAGGGTTTTCTATTTCTTCTTGGTTTCACTCTTCTTTATGCATGTGTACTTAGCTTTTACTCTGCTACTTCATGGACTACTGTCAGGGCCAACAGTAGCCTGAGTCATAGCACCTGCGGGTATGGCTCAAAACTAAAAATGTTGCGAACGATGATACCGAAAGGCAAAAATTGTCTTGAGCAATTCACTGACCAACATCAGTGTTGATGATAACGAAGATGAAAGGATAATGAAGGCTGACAAATTTGTGCATCATTAATCCCGGCACAGACACCACCAAAGGCAATCCCATTTGTAGTTGTTTACGAGGTCACCGATCAGGTAGATGACATCTTCTAACCTTACCCGATGATGTGTTCAACGATTGGAGGATGTGTTATACTCGGAAATTGCTTGACCGCTTACAAGTCTTCTTGGCAGTCACACAGTCGACTTGATTAACGTAAACGACGAACAACCTACAGAAGTTCACAATACCCGCTCAAAGTCACTTAAAACTCTGCAAATACAGTGAGAAATTGATGATATAGCAACAGAGCGTACTTTTACCAACCAGTGACTAAGACGTCGACGAATTCATCTTTTAACTTTACCCTAAGCGATCATCAATTCTCCATCAACAGATCAGCTTTGTTTCTTATCAAATTGCAAATAATCTGTGAGGTAAGGATGATTTTCTTGATGACTGAAAGGATATCAACGCCAGTATAACCTTCTGAATTGTACATCATTTTTGAAACAAACAAGATATTGGTCAATCAGTAGGCGAGCTCTAATGAGAGCGAAACTCGAGTCTAGTGCTTCTTTTCGAAAGGGGCCGACTGGAAAATCTATGGGAATGTGACAGCTGCGATCAATTGTGGATGATGTTTAATCTATATGAAAATCAAAATCCCCTACTACTCATCAAGAATACTGAACTAGTACTGAAAATGGCCGGTCAGCGCCCATCGACACCTCATTGCTTGGCCACATTGTCATTCTTTTCCAATGTTCCATACTGAGTGTAACGTTTAATCGACACAAGTTGTGCATCATTCTGCTTATCTCTGCCATCGGCTTGTCAGTCAACTTACTGTTTAGATAATCAAATTCAATCGTAAAAAATCACATGGTCACGCTAAGGAGAAACATCCTTTTGGACTGGATGATACTGCCAGCTCGCAATACTGGTGTACAAATAGCAAACACGAACGCACACACAATACGCACAAATCAATTATATAAACATACCCCGTGAAGGACGTCGCGTCGCTTCGAGTTTATCGAAGGCCTTGTCACTTGATATGGTAGAATGAATAGGGTTGGGTCGTGATGAACTGTCGAATTTTCGTATAATGTCAACAACAGGCGGCACAGTTTGTTCGATCGCTGCAGTCTCGACCGTATGTGAACCGTTCACAACACGATCTGTAGGGTTTCGTGGATAGGGTGCTTGATCTTGCTTCAGACGATCAACCTGATGAATTTTTTGGAGAAAGAAGGTCGAATATAAAAAATAGCAACGAATGTGAAAGACTGAAATGGCTTAGATCGATTTGCATATCGAAAAAGTCGAAAATGGATAAACAATTTGAAATATGTTTGATCAGGTAGGTTTTCAACCAATACCAGAGGGACTAAATGTCATGTTAGTGAATAGACGGTTGGGCACATTCAGCTAGGGCTGATAAATAAAATTAACAATAATGAGCTATAATCAATTGACCATAATGGTTATCTAATCAAAATAACAATCGAAGCAGGAACTCAGGACCAAAACAAGTTAGTAAGATATTCGATACTGTTTTTCACTCACATTGTACAGCCTGCAGTGATTGTGTCATGCACTCTACACATCAGCCGAGGGTTTACCGTACCGGGTATTGTATACGGAGCCACCAACAGATGGGTCAAACTGCGTGGTGGTCAAGCGACAACGTGGACATGAAATATGAAGAGCCTGACTGTTCCACTGAGTAAAGTGAGTAGGTGTCCCTGCTTGACTGGGGTCCTCGTGATCACTCAAATCGCTGAGTCAAAAGGTTATCAAAGATGGCAAGGTGCCGAAGTCAATGGTGTACTTGCATTCATACCATTTCTAATTCTTCCGCTTAGTCATTTTTTTAATAAACTTTCAACCTTTACCGTAACGTTCCTTCTCCTCGGATATTCAACGTCATTGTTGAAATGAGCGACAGTCCTAGCCACAGCATGACGATGATGATGATGACTGTTTGCCAAATGAGTCTCCTGATACTAGACGATATACTGAAGGAAGGTCGATGCAGAGCTTTGTCTACATCAGTGTCAGTCGGTCAGGTGCGTAACCTCTTCCGAAAGCACAGGACCTTTGAGCAGTACTGAGTAATAAAGTTTTTCTTTTTGCGTAAACTATCGAATTTGTAAAAATCACACATCCAGGAAGATATTCCAAACGAATCAGGTAACGTAAACCATGTCGGTGAAGTTGTAGTTACTGCAAGACATGTCATTCGAGTGTCCTCTGGTACCTTGCTTATTTCGACGCTAAGCGATGTGCCAAGCATTCTGGACTTGCCAGCGTGCTAATGACTGTCTCGTTAGAAAACGGATGCGTGAATGTGCCGTGGTCGACAGTATGCAACGTGTGCAGGAGAGAGACATTGCATGATTGGTCGACGAAGTTCATCTCGCGGTATTCGTTTGCATGACTGGTAAACGGGGCAATTTTTAAACAGATGATTGCGACGGTGTCAAACATCTGAATATTCTTTTTGCAGTGAACACGAGCTGTTGGACATGAAATTTCATGTTGGGAATTCGCGTCAGTAGACATAGCATCGTATCTTGGAACCGCGGACTGTAGGTCGTCGACTCCTACTATACTCTACATTCGTCGCCTGACGGATTAATTTTACAGCGCGGTCTATCTGCGAAGCATCTGTATCATTCAGCAACCCGTTATATTGCCGTGCTGGAAGGTGTAAACTCATCTCTGACACAATACATTGTATTTACGAAGTCACACGTATCTCTGCCAACAACTAGGCTGGCCAGAAACAAACGGAAACTCCATCAACCGAAACACGGATGGCATTCCGTAGTTATCCGAAAATACGACGCGACAAAACAACCAAAATCTAGAGATAAAAAGTTCGCTTTTAGTGGTTAGAACGCTTCAAAATAAACAACGCATACCCAAAAACCAATAGAAGGCAGTCTACTGAAACGATCACAATAGAATGACCTGGACCATTCAGTAACTTTCATGCGGTTCACGATTGACGAGTTCTCTACCGACTGTGGGTGGATGTCTGTAGGTTGAGGTCAATTTGATAATCCTTGTGTTTACATTACACGACGACAGAAGTGTTGTCGATTTGTAGTTAGTTAGATAACATGTAATATATTTATCCTGTGGTGCGGGTGTTCTGATGTGTTGCACAATTTAAAAATCGGCTCCTCTACATAGCATTCGATTATATGACGGAGTTTGAACTAGCGATTGTAATAAGCACGACTGTTACCTCCAGTGAGCTTTGAACACTAGAAACAAACCATGTTAAAACTTTGGATAGACGATTGACAAGTTGGTGTAATTGGAATACACACACACACACACACGGGACTACGCCTAGAAAAATCCATGTCAATACTAACCGTCAAACAATTTGGAAGCCGAACAAACACAAGAAGCCACTTGTGTGTGAGTTCACGGCGCCGAGTCCATGTCTATATAGGAGTTTGACAGATTTGTTAGCTGGTCACATACCAAACAGAAGTCTACACGAACGTAATTAGTCGTCCTATAAATGTGCACGGTAACTGTAGTCATTAAAACATGTGCGCGAAGACCATACGGTTTGATTACAGTTTCGACAAACAGCCTCAGTAAAACACGTTTACATAGTTCTTACCAATACAATTTTGTTCCTCGTCATCTTATTTCAAGATTCAACATCAGCACATGTTTCCATTGGTTATAATATCCTCTTGGGATTTTCAAGGTATGTTAAAGACAAATCTCAAGTTAATGAGACTTTCTGATGCACACTGTCATGTTGACACTTAATGATCAGTTTCGTCCTTGTTCGGATTCATCGGAGAGATAAAGGAGCGGATAGAAGCTTTGGTTCGTGACAGGAAGGATTGCCAGTTTGCTCTTCCATTCAAACTATCTCTACCTGATGAGTCCAAACATGGGCTGATCATGAAGTGTCGGTTTGAGGGTGAGCAACAAGAAACATTACAAACACCATGTGGAGCCCTTGGGGTCGTAGCTAGTTCAAACCGGCAACCCAAGGTGGTCTGTGTTCATCCGTAGTAACGGGGTAAGAAACAAGTAATATCTTAAAGAGTTCAAGATTTTGAAGGAATTTACAAAGGCATTTTGCCTACGTTATCCTTCAATACCAGCTGAAGGCAAGCAGGCCAGTTAATGGCCAAACTATTTGGGATAGCACGCATCTTCCGTTTTCAGAACTCTACCAATATGTATCCAAGATCCACACAAACGATACTGCATGTTTACGTCAAATCTTCAAACACAATTTAACATTCAGTCAGTCAAACCGTTGTGCACTTTCTCCAAAGACTACCAGCTAATCAGTGCAGAATAATGTGCACATTTCGGTTAGTTCGTTTATACACAATTGTATCGAAAATTTTATGGTTCCGTCGCAATATCAACCATTTTTTCAGTGTTGCTAAACATGAGATGGTGCGGACAGCACAAATTTCTCTATTTGACGTGAAATGCAACAATTTTGATCCTCGAAACGAGAGGACGATAAATTTACTACTGAAAGAGTAGGTTGACCGGTCTGCATCAACCAGGACTGAACCCCAAACGAAAACAAGATAGGTTTCAGAGTGAACACAGGAAAAAAATTTCTTGGCTATGGAACCTGGTCGGGCTTAGGCATTCGGTTGTGACGCAGTCCAGACTAGATATCACCCCTAGCTCAACTTACCTTACAGGGGAATTTCTCGTTGCCTGGACAATTTTGACTCTCTCTGGCCTGTACACAACTCTCCGGCATACAATTTGATGAGCCAAGGCCGTTTGCCGAAGACGAATGATCTGACACAACTACAGTCATTTGTACGGTAGACAGACGCGTAGATGGTGCGCGTCGTGGCACCATGGGACGAACGACTGGACCGGAGACACGGGCCACGTGGATAGGGCTTTCAATTGGTGCCGAGATAGTCGGGGAGGTGGGCGTAACATCAGCAGCACATACTTGGCTCGATGTAGGAAACGAGGGATTCTATGGAGTATTTGAATGTTAGAAAAGACGGATGCATGACAGTCTGGAGTAAGATTTCATCGAAACTGATTCTAACAATGTAACCATCTGCACACTGCTTATACAGGAGTAATAATAAGAGTTTGAATTATATCACGGATAAAACGAATTTTGTGATTTAGTCAGTAAATCAAACAAAAATGGACTTTGGTTACCTCGATATAAACAGAGAACGGATTATTCTCATAAATGATGACAATATTCTAGTTTAGGAAAACAAACGGCAATCACCAACCTAAAATTAACGCTGAAACATGAAACTAGCTTAGCTGAATAACTAGAGCGAGTTCCTACCCAAATTCTCTCTAAAAACCCTTATCCACAATTCCGGTTCAGCACCTCGATTGGATCAAAACGATCAACGTAAACACTGAGTCTGTGAAAAAGAAACGAGACAACTGACGGCCTCCTTTCAGATGGCATTTCCAAATCTCAGTGACCGGCACCAATTGCCAGCCTCGAAGCCGCAAATGTTTACTTAAAACATTGTAGTCACCTTCGTGAAATCTCGGTACTTACGAATACAAAAGTGATTTTAAAAAAAAACATTATACAGACTAAATGAGGTATGATATACAGTTCCGTAAACTCTAATTAGTCACAGTTTCCTTTTTCATTTGGCACGTGTATCAAAATGAGAGAAAGGCATGCTGACCACCCTAAGTTTATCTGACAAAAATTGGAGTTACCAGCACCACTCAATCCCAGAAGTAGTAGGATTCAACATACAATCCGGACGATCGAACCCAAACTGGTCAAATAAACCGATAAGTGGTATATACAAGAAATATGTACGCACTTCAATTAAGGGGCTTTTAGCGGATATCGCATACTACATCGGCTATCATGCAGTATAAATCGACCTGCCCCGTCTGTTGAATCCAACAGATGACACTATATTACACATAGACGCACGCTGTAGACCAGACCTCGATCGATACATGTGATAGGATTTAAAGCCAAAATGAACAAAGGTCATGGAAATAAACGGCCGAGTAATCCTGAAACACTGAGCCAGAGTGCAGCGAATATTTTTTGGTTCATGGCATACGCAGTGACGTGACTATTTTTTGAGGTACACTACGTGTAAGTATAAGACTGAAAACGGAAACCTAACTTTAAAAATAATCTAATTCCATTGCATTCAGAGAAAGCGCGTAAATACACATTTGCTTGAATAATTAATGCTACGAATGCTTGGTAAGCAAACCAGCCCAAAACACTGTTCAAAAATGGGTCCCATCTACAGTCGATTTTTTTTCTGGGTTCATGCAAATAACATGAAAACTTGAATTCACAAGAAAAAGAAGATCCTCATGACATTCAAAGCTTGGTTTTAACTTCACATAAGTGAGGATATTAAATCCGAATTGATATAGGAACGACCGATAATTCACGTGCACAAGATGACGTTGCACGAACCAGATCATTCTTAAGATCAATGAGATGTTCTCTGTCTGTAGTCACAAAACTCTCGCATTCATATAGACTTTTCAGCCAGCCCGTTTGGAAAACAAGTCTTATTCTTGTTAGAGTTCGTCAGTGGTGTATATCCATTACACAATCCGGATTTGAAATCTGGTCGCATTCTCAAGGAGGCAGCTGTGTTGATCACTACAACACTGACCTCACATTAGGATATAATTTGCTGATAAACGAAACACCTCAAAAAGAGCTGATTGGAAAGTACATCTGAATGCACAATCTGCAATCAATTGTGTCTGGTGTTCAATTTACACCCACCAAATTCCTTGTCATTTACCAGCAGTGTATGGTTGTAGTAAAACTCCACGAAGGCAACGTACGTACATTTTCGAGGCTGAATATTTGGTGTTAAATTTCTATTAAAAAACTGCTGAGAGAGTTTATCTCAAGACATGAACAGTTAGAACGTGGAAGAAGTAAATGAATTCAGCTCATAAAAAGATGACATTCACGAGAATACTTTTTCTAAGGCCGTCGAACTTGTATGGGATAACTGGCAACTGCTAGATAATCCATTTATTCCGTCCAAAACTGCCTCCTTTCGCCAGAAAAAGATTTCATCCAAGCAGAATGAGCGGAAATGTCGTGAACAGTTGAGTGGTAACTTTCGCCATTTCTTTTATCCGTTCGACCTTGATTCCGCTATGCTCATTGGTGGTTTGGTGAACTTAACTGCTATTTTTGTCAACTGTCCTTCGATTTTATGATTCGAGAATTTTGTAGATCGCTATGCACTATATAAATTGCAATTTTCTCCTTCTCGCACATGTTGTTGGGGCGGAACAAAACTGCTCTTTTTGCACCTGTCATCTGGTTTGTCTTAAGAGCAATTAACAGGGACAGTCGCGTTATTTCCGAGATCAAGATTTTCTGTGTCAATTATTACGAGGAGAATCCGACTTCTATCAAGCACATTACTATGCCGTGTACCAGGGTTTACAACAGTAACCTTGAACCAAATTCATTGATTCGCACAGCACAGCAAAAATACTTAATCGTAATAGATTCAACTTGATGTAAATGATAACCGTGATAACACCACAATTTATTCACAATTTATTCGGGTACAGCCCTTGAAGCCAGAACCTCAGGATAAATCATGCGGTGTACAGGTACTAAACAGATATTATAAGTGCAGTTCCCCCTATCGGACAGATTTATATGGAAAACTGGAAGAGAGCCTGGGAACACTGGTCAGACATACATACGTTGAACGTTCAGACCATGGTCTGAGGCCACCCGGCCGCGGCACACAGTATATTATATATATATATATATATATATATATATATGTCAAGGTTACAAAGTTGTTTTCGGTCATTCTCATCAGACATATGCAATTACAAGACGTTCATTGGACTTATATATAAAACAGGAATATGGTTATACGCAATGTTAATAGTCATGGAAACTCTAGATGACTGTCTACCTGGGTGGTGGTGAGTTTGTGTGTGTGGGTTGTGTTTACATGAATCATGTGACCGGTGTGTGATATATATATATGTCAAGGTTACAAAGTTGTTTTCGGTCATTCTCATCAGACATATGCAATTACAAGACGTTCATTGGACTTATATATAAAACAAGAATATGGTTATACGCAATGTTAATAGTCATGGAAACTCTAGATGACTGTCTACCTGGGTGGTGGTGAGTTTGTGTGTGTGGGTTGTGTTTACATGAATCATGTGACCGGTGTGTGATAACGTGTTAATCGGGTTACTGGGCAATTGAGTTTCAAACGGTTTACACATGGTTGGTCACGGGAAGTGTAGGGCTTGTATGAATTTCTTTTTGGCGCACAGTTAGGGGTTGTAGAGTCTGATAACGATCGTCTCTGCCGTCGATAGCAGTTTCGCCCTGACAACTCGGGAATGGATGTCGGCCACACAGTAAGTAATTTTGAAGGCTCTGTCGGGCGTGATTTGATGTTCCGATAGCACTTGAAATTGGTTTCGTTATACCATTACGTAGCCATTTTGGAAGGTGTTCACGGATCTTATCTGAAAGTCGCCGAGTGGTTTTTCCAACGTAACCGGCTTGACAACAGCAGGTAAGACAGTAAATACAGAATGACGAAGAAAACTTGAGCAAACTATCTTTGAGATGTAACACCTACACCAGTCGGCTCTTGAATGAGATGATCATTCGTGCGGCATTGTAGGTCATGGCCAGTGCATTTGTCAGCCTGCGACTGATCAGTTCATTAATTGCACTATCTTTAAATGTCAGACTGATAAAAATCGGCTTTTCCGCTACTGTTTCTATTGCTGGCCGAGCAGCTCTACATTTCAAATTCTTTCTTATAAATCTTTCTGGATATCCACTCTGGCTCAATATCTCTCGAATTCGTTGCCTATGGTGTCCGTCGTGCATATACTTCTTGCTGTATCGGTTAGACAACCAATCAAATTTCGTCTCTGCTTTGATGGAACAAAGCTCAGGAAGTTGGTGTACTGCCCCGTCCACGTCTTTTTCCTGTGAACGGATCTTTGGAGGGAGGCGTCCACTATGAGTTGCATACATATATATATATATATATATATATAATATAATTTATTTGTTTGATAACCGATCCTAGTGTGGATTTGAAACGTCACAATAAATCGTTCACTACTCTGTGTTTGCCCCTTTAATACTTTAAATATATACATATATATATATACAATCAAGTGGAAATAGTGAACGGCAAGTAATAGATATTTATTGTGACGTTCCAAATCCACACTAGGATTCGTTGTCAAACAAAATGGTGATGAGAAAGTTACACATGGGTTACCGGCTCTTTAGCAGGTTTGTCTGTCTATCGCTTATCTTCGCCATATTTGTGTGACCAATGGGGTGAAGTGTGTCGAGGTCGATGTGACTGTTGAAAGCATTGTGAGAGAAGATCGATTCAAGGGCTAGTCGTTCCTATTCCGCTTCTGCAAAACCAGTCACCTTGGTGTTCGCCAGTTTGACCTCACAACCTGTGGTTGCGCAGTGCTGTCAAAGGTGTGATTTCTGGTCTACCCGTCTCAGTGCTAGGTGCTGTTTGCGTAAACGTGTTTACCAGCTTCGCCTACGTAGGCTTCGTCACAGTCTTGAAAGGAAGTAGATTATACTACACCCACTTTTCCATGCACTTCAATCTGAGTCTTTGATTTCGTAAAGCTTACTTCGGAGGCTGTCTGTTGGCCTGTGGGCAATTTTGACTCCACATTTTCCCCTGATGCGATCAGCTGCCTCCGAGATTCTGTCTACGTAGGACAAGGTGTAGTTAGAAATAACACCCGATCGGGTCCTAATGCACGCGTTTATGAATGGTCTTGGGTAGCCGATTGACGTCAGTAACTTCTACAGGTGTTCTGTTTCCCTTTTTTTGTAGTTCAGGCGGACTGTAGTGGGTGGCTAATCGACGAAATATGGTTCGCACACAACTTTTTGTGTTTGGTCGGAGGGTTACCATTGAATACAGTATCATGGCGGTGGTTATTGGTTTGCGACATGCGATCGTCTGTATGGTTCCATCAGAGTGCCTCAATACTAGTACATCCAGAAATGGCATTGATGCGCTGGTTTCTATTTCCGTAGTGAATTGAAATTCCGGTAATACATTATTGATGGTCTCATGGAAAATGTTGATCTCCGTACGCTTAACGATAACAAACATATTATCCATGTATCTCAGCCACAATGTTGGACGGTATTTCTGGAACGTAGTTCTTTCAAAGATTTGCATAACGATTTCAGCAAGCGATCCTGATAGCGGTGATCCCATTGGTGCGCCTTGTTGTTGATATACTTTGTCTTCAAATTGTAAATAAGTTCCTGTGCAAAATTGTGCTAGATCTACGACATCAGTTGTGGAAAGCTTGGTGTGTTCTTGCCATTTCACATTATCCCGCAGCACATCCGACAGTGCATTAAACGCTGATTTGTTCGGGGTACAGGTGGACAGCGAGCGAACGCCGAACGATACGATTACTTTATCTTATTTCAGGCACTACATCTCGCTGAGAAAATCGGGGATACTGCATATAACTGAGGGACTATTCTGAGCATACGTTGAATTAGCCTGTAGAAGAACCTTGTTAGCTTATAGGTTCGAGCTCCTCTGGTAGAAAGGATCGGTTTCAAGGGTATGTTGACTGTGAATTGTAAGCAATTCGTAAAATCTCGGAGTCAGATTCTCAGTAGGTCTGAGTTCCCTTGGAATGCTGTCACTGACTTTGTTTTGCATTTTGAGGGCCAACAGTTTTCCGTTTGCTTTATTGTCTACGGTTTTGATCGGATCCTGCTTCCCCTGTGGTTTCCTACAGACGGCTGGATCATTGAGCTAGTCTTGAATTTCGAAACATAGTAACGTTTGTTTAGTAAGACAATAGCGCTACCCTTGTTAGACGATAAGACAACGGTATTTTTGCCGCTCATTAGAGATTTCAGAGCTGATTTCTCTTTACAAATAAGAACGTCGCTTGGTCTTTGTGATTTGAGCATACCGGTCGCTGCTGCCATGGCTTGTTGGTGATCGTCGTCACAGACGTCTTTGTAATTCGGTTTTAAATGATGCGATGAAGTCGGCAATCGGAACGTCCTTACTGTTAAAATTAAGGCCTTTCAGAACGACCCCCCTCTCGTCATTCGGCGACTTGATAGGTTATAAATCGTTCAGTTGTGGATTGTGCTGAGCCATATATCTGTTCAAATTTTGAGCTCGATTTCGTCCATTTATTGGATCGATTGTAGCTGGTTGTAGTTGTCATTGCTTCTAGTGGTCTGGACATCATTTTGTCCTCAAAGAGGTCACTGAGTTTTCCATTAAGAATCATTATCATTTGACGGTATGAATTATATA
>JTDE01001185.1:97328-108355 GCA_014338405.1 Paragonimus skrjabini miyazakii
CATAGAGTTGCCCTTCAAGGGTGACCACGTCATGCGGCAAGCAACACGACGACTGAGAAATTCACTTAAACGAACATTTAATGCGGCTGAATTCCGTGTACTCTCTCGGACCCGGAAGTTATCAGTGCCTTCAATCAAAGGAGACCAGCCTACCGGTGCCACATTACATTGCGTTTACCAATTTACATGTAACTGCGGTGAAAGTTACATAGGCAGAACTGAAAGATGCCTGATCTCCAGAGTGAAGGAATACTTGCCCAAATGGATGCAAAAGTCCGTGTTACCGGAGAACGGCAATATTGCTGAAACACGTAAACAGCCAGTTTCATCACTCGCTAGACACGTCCTGACCACTGGTTATGTTATCGATCCAGCTTGTGCATTCAGAGTACTGTTGCGTCACTCCAATGCAAGATTCCTGAGATTTGCTGAAGCTGTAGCAATCAATCGCCTCAAGCCAGCTCTGTGTGTTTAGAAAAAACTGTTTGTGAACTTGACCCTTCCCTGGACCTAGTGACTTATCTTAACCCGCTTATTGATTATCAACCCCCTGAATTGTCTGCTATAAAAAACCGATCCAGGTTATTGTAAATTTGGTACTGATGAGTCAATACGAAATGCTTGCATCTACCAGTTTTCGTGTTCTGTTTTGTTCAACCTCTTCACTTAATAAGTGCAAAGACCATATCAAGCTGACGAACTGATGTAACGCGCCTTTCCTTGCCAAAAACGTTCTATTCCGAATTCAATGCTATACCTGGCTCCCTGCTATGCGGCTTCATCCAATCTATTTGCGCGGAGTCAAGGAGAGCACGACTGAGGGAAGACACGCTGTGTTGCTGAGTACCAGATCGATAAATGAATGAAATGCCTGTAAATAGATAGCGTGAAATAGTGGCCAAATATGGCCATTTACTTGTTGAACCACTGTCCGCTTGCTTAGGCCAGTTCGCGACCAACTGGTCAAGTAGGGCCAATCTCATAGCCGTTGCGCTCTGATTGGTTCCCTGGGCTAGCGCGACATCCACGCTCACTTTCACACCTCCTCCTAGTTGGTCCGACGTGCCCCTCAGTGCTTTGTTGATGTCTAATTTCGTCATCCGTCACCGAAGCCCTGACTGGTTTGCAATGATGACTGATTTCGTCAGCCGTCACCGAAGCCCTGACTGGTTTGCAATGATGACTGATTTCGTCAGCCGTCACCGAAGGCCTGACTGGTTTGCAATGATGACTAATTTCATCAGCCGTCACCGATGTCCTGATTAGATTGTTT
Source organism: Paragonimus skrjabini miyazakii (assembly GCA_014338405.1). NCBI lineage: Eukaryota > Metazoa > Platyhelminthes > Trematoda > Plagiorchiida > Troglotrematidae > Paragonimus > Paragonimus skrjabini miyazakii. The sequence goes on from JTDE01001185.1 coordinate 98,602, forward strand.
CGATGAATTCGTCTCCTAACACGAACTGAAGCCTCTAATCTGTCTATGATGTTCTGGGCCCTCTGTGAGCCATTAAAGATCAGAGTGACGTAGTCTGTTTCTAGATGTCGAATGCCAAGGAGCAAATCCCCACCATCATGAAGAGTCTGTTAGGCCACACTCTATCATCTCGTCTACTACAGGGCTGAATATTGAGGAGGAGGCTGGACAGCACTGTTGTGTACAACGTAAGATGCTAAAGATCGGCGATACGCTGTCGTAAGCTCTAACTCGGTCCGAGGTTTGGCAGTAAATTACTTTTAGGATGTTCCAAGCATACCCTTCCTTAATGGACAGACCCAGAGTGTAACTCTGTCAATTGACCCTTGCGATGTCCAAGAAAACAACTTTTGGCCTTCCATGTGAATGACGGAGTTCAAGCACTTGGCGAAGTGTGATGTGGACAATGCAGCCACGGCCAGGGTGAAACCCAGCTTGTTCCTCACGGATATGTCGTTCACGCGTTTCGCTTAGTCTACGAAGTATAATGGCTCTGTGCAACTTTGATGCAATAGGAAAAAGGCCAATCTCTCTGTGATTTGCACAGGAAGCGCGTGTACCTCTTTTAAAAGTGGGGATGATGTTAGTCAAACCTGAGCCACTTGGAACAAATTCACTGATCTAGAGGTTCTGGGGCACAGCCGTCAGCTCTCTGATTAGGGCAGGACCTAAGTCTATAGAAAGAGTGAGAGGAAGTTCGTCTGAGTCGAGTGTTTTGTGACGCTTCAGAAACTTGATTTCAAGTAAAACTTCCGTTTCGGAAGCTGGCGCACAGGCAGAGCCCGAAGACGCAGTCAGTGACACGGGTGATCAGTTGAACTGCTATTGTAAGTGCTCAAACTAGCGTCCCAAGTGTCGTTGCAAGTTATGAAAAACCTTACCATTGATTTCATACATTACCGTGCTCAGACCTAGCTTCCTGCTATTCATTGGTCAGCTGGGATGGGAAAGTTTTCGAGGGCTTCTAGTAGCAGTGGTTTGTTCCATTGTGATAGCGCATTGTGTTCACCAGGCCTCGCGCTCCTCTCGTAGCTGTTTCCGGAGTTCCAAGCGAATAGCCATGCGAGCTGAATTGTACCAGCTGCTGAGTGTCGAGAAATTCCAATGACCACATAGAGATCCAACGATTGCCAGTTGAACAAGTAGTAGTGCCACACGAGGCGGTACCTCACTTATGCACTGCATTCCGTATATGTGCACAATGTGCTTTAAGGTCGTTTGGTGGATGAGGTTTTAAACTAGAGGCAAACACTTCCTTGGAAGTGTACAGCGCTTGCACCTTAGCTAGGTTAGATATATCGAATTGTAGTTGACGACTAAGTGGCTTCTTACCAAGTCGCACACCAAACTTGACACATACCAGTGCGCGATTGGAATCCATGTAGGTGTTCCAGATTGATTTAAAGTCTTGGAAACAGCCGCGCCACTGAGTGCTGATGGATGTGTGGTCGACGTGTGTCTACGCTAATGAGGTCAATTAAGCGACTTGTCCTAAAATGTCTGCAAATGATAACCTCAGGGCATACAGCTCATAAGAGCGCTGAAAAACTGAGACGTTTTTCGATAGTTTCACATATTTGCGTCTGATTTATAGTCATTAGCGTTTAACAGAATTGATTGGTGGTTAAACACAGGGTTCTAGGGAAGCATCCGGATCAAGTGTAATGAGGACGGGCGATCACCCCATACTACTCACACCATCACCATTCAGTAGTGGGACGACAGCATGAGTTTTGCCGTCAAAGTAGCCGCAGGAAAAACACGGGAAGAAACATCACGTCAACACGACAGTGTAGTATGCCATGGAATAGTTCTGGCTACGCAAAGGAGCTGAGCATTAGCGTCTTTGGCGACCAGGACCTTCTGAGACAATTGCCGTATGCAGGTGTTTTGTTTTTTGTCCTGTCTGAACACCTAACCCGTGTTAGTTTCCTAAATAAACAACCTTTGTGTCATCCGTGTTCTTGGTTCACAACACAAGTTGTCAGACTGTTCGGGCAATGGTATGGGCTAGAGTGCTATTATTAGCAAAATTCAACAAAATCGTGCAAAATCAAATCAATTTTCCCTAGACAAAACTTATTTGCTACCTGACGAAAACCATTCCCACCTCTGAGCAGCATGTTCATGTCAATAAGCATCAATTTATTTGGTCACAAAAGATAGGAAAGATTTGTCTATAGCTTACATTGTTAACTAGCTGACCAACACTCCATTGGAACTAGTACTTCATACAAGGCGTCTATCTCCCTACAAACGTCCGAAAAGTCTTTAAAATACTGGCAGTCTAGTGTACTTTGTTGCCCAGCGAAACACAACAATTCATTGTCGTTACTCGATAGTATATTCTCCTAACCACCCGGCGAGACAATTACACCCAGTTTGGGCTACCTGACCAAACATAGAAGTAAACAGTTGACGTGATGCCAATTCACGGAGACAAATGACTGAATGTCAAACGAGGGAGATCGAACAGTGCATATGCAAGGGCAACAAACTTTGATCTGCTATATAGGTACGCATGACACGAGGTATATGACAACCATCTCTCTACATGTAACGGAAGAAGATATGATCCCAAAGTCGGTCAAGTAAGCCACTTACAAGGAAGGTCCGTTTTCTGTCAAACAGTGTAATTGCCTAGGCATAACCCGCAGTACTCCAGAGTCGTTGAGGATCATAAGGTTCAGAACTGAGGTTGCTCGCTCAACGGCTGAGTGCCCACGAGGTAACTGGGGTGGCGTTTTCATGTAAAATTCTACTTGAAGTCAACATCTGGTAAGTGTATCATCAGCTTGTACATCATAGCGTGTTTAGTGTCACAAACACACAGAGTCGCAAGTGAGCTGGGTACCGTGAGGTTGTCTAGACAACCGGGATCGAACCCATGATCAGGCGGTTGCAAGTCTGACAACGTTATCGTCGAGTCAAAGAGAGTTCGTCTGGATACCACCAGGTGACGACATTAGCCTAACACGAGGTGACAGCGAACAAGACGATAAAACAATTGAGTGATGGATACACTCCAGACTTCCTTGTTTACGGGATCACGGATAATGTCACAATAAATCGGATAAGGTAGATCTCAATGAGTCAACTGATGTGGAAGAATTGGCATTACACGACCTGCGAGTTACATGGGCTGTGGTCGGTCAATCAAACAATATCAACCGATCAGGAGAGTCAAGAACGTTGACACTAAGTTTCCGTGATAGAAGAGCACGTAATCAACTGGCCGACATTGAGAGGAGTTAATTGCACTCGGTAAGCTTGGACTGGTTTCAAAAACCCACTGGGAAACCATGTACCGCTCTGCTGTACGGTGCATGTGGTCTATCATCGAATTAGACTTTCACGGGCAATATGGCTTGGTCGGCGTTGGTCCATGAAGCAGAAGGATAATAAGTACACATGCCTGACGAAATAGGAAGCAAGAAAAAAGAGGCTCGTGAAAAAGAAAAGTCGAGAACCTTAGGGAAACTAGCGCAAGTGTGGTTAACATCGTTTGATCATACACCTTGTCACTGACGCAATAAAATACCCAGTTAGCAATCCGATTCCATCTGACTGAGTGTACTGCTGTTTGGCACAACCAAGATGTGTGCGCATATGTACACATGCATGCACAGCTTCACTAGAGACCTGCACGAACAAATCCGTGCCCAGCTGCCCATAAAAGTTGTCTAAAAAGTAGAGTAATTGACAACAAACCGCGAAAGGCACAGGGACATTCATTCTATTGGACACATATACACATACACAAAAGGTAGTAGATCATAAAGAGACCAGACTAAAGTATAATCGAGAATGAAAGATACCGGGATGATCATGAAGAGAAAAGAAATTGTGTCTCGGATATGCATCGGATTAAAACTGGTGCAACGGGCCATTATACACAGTCTTAGCAGACTTGTAAGTTGAGGTGATATGAGCGCGGAAGTGTGCAGTGTAGCTTAGGTCGACATTTTATACAAGTAACATTACAGATATCTGTGAAAATATATTTACAGTAACCCTCGGTATAGCGTTATCCGTGGTCTTAGAATAAGCAGCTGTCCCGTTATAAAGTCCCGTTTGTGAGTATGAGATCACTGTCACGATTTTCTTGTACTTGAAAAACGCCATCACATACAAGTTGACAGATCCATCGAATAACTTCGGAAAACACTACACCTCAAATACAGTTATTTCATGTTGGCCGGTCCCGCAAACCCATGAAACTAAATACTAACAATGTTATACGCTTATACAAGATGGCGTGGGAAAATGATAACTGCCAACCGTTAACGATACATGGAGCTTTGTCATTTCCATCCCGGGGCAATTTCCACAAACACCTTATTCTGGCGCCATTTTGAAAGCTTTCAAACTGTTGACACCGATATTCAACATGAATGTATAAGATTTCACGACGTGGATTGAATTCATTTAAGTGAATACTCGAATTGAGAGGAAGCGAGCCCTAAGCGGTGCTAATCTTACAAAGGGTACAACAGTTGACAATGAGTCGTAGTCAACGGGCACTTTGGACGACCCCCAGTCTGTGAGATGAGCTAGAGAAGCAACAGAAGTGGTACATTTCTTCTAAAAATTTCACACAAACGCCTGAACAGATATCGCTTTGAAAGAACGTATTTCACACCTTAGTTAACACAAAAAAAGCTCGGCGTGTCTTTTCGTAGGAGAGTACGGAAAACCATAGTGCCTGAGACTGCGTGTCGCGTACTGAGCTACCCAATCGAGAGAAAATCAGAATACGAATCTGGGTGACACCAAGCTGTCTCAATTTATTGGAAAAACAGCACCTTTTTATAGAGAAACAACAATATTTACGATTGCTATTAAGCGACAGGCGTTCTCACGTTTTGGTTGACCAGTTTTTTGTTGCATTGTTCCACGACTTTGCATCTAGCAACTCGGTTGTTTCAAATAGATACGCATGCAATAGCAGCTGATCGTCGTCTGTGATTGGTTGGCGCCAGTTTGACAATAAACCCGTCTGTATCAACTTGTGCGCGAAAACTGATTGGCTGATTCTTCTCTAATCAAGAAACCGCTTCAGTTCAAACTCATTACACTGCGCCTATTCCCGGTAAATAAACTGTGTTAATATTACCCTAGATGAGCCGATGGGAAATTAATAACAAGTTCACGCACAGCTCATAACGGGATCATTACCATAGCTTCACATGCCGTTGCTTTAACAACGGAAAGTGACATTAAATCTGAGGATAGTGGAATACACGTATAACATTCACTCCCGATGATTACCGATTAACACCTAATCTAAACGGTTTTCCACATTCGAAAACATCTTAAATCCATGTTTCCATGACACCCACTTTAACGAACAACTACAATTGCAATCAAGTTAACGCAACCTCAGCCGTAACGACGGAAGTAGGCTACGAACAAGCGTCAAACAATCAAGAATTTGGGCAATCATTAAGTTTCCAACCTATTAGACGGTACTCAACAGATAAGCAAGGGTCTTCATAGCTCGTTATCATTTTGAAGCGTTACCTGAGTGAACATCCAAATGACAGACGGAAAGCACTTGACAACCAACTATCCAATACATGAATGTCATGAAGTATCCTGTTTCCTGCTACTTTTATTTGAGACAGAATAAAAGATAATGTCAGTGATTGTCTTGGACTGGAAACCGTGAAGATTTTGACAACCAGGTTAGTCACTACAGATAATTCATGCACCACTTCAAATGTCTCATTCAACTGCCCACAAAACGTTTCATGCCGACATTATGTGGTACGCGGCCCAATAGAATAAGTTTACCAAAGCAACCGCGAAAGAGAATGTTGCTCCCACAAGACAGGGGATCACAGAACACAACGTACACGATTTGTCGCCGATGGGTAGCGAAGGTCATGGTCATGGCTTGCTGGGGCAATGAAACTTTGCCACAGCTATTGTAGACTCTGCAAACAAAGGTTGCCATGTATTTACATCCCCAACTAAAACGTTTATGTTCACAGAAAGGAAAATTATACAAAGTTGTACTCCTGCTGAACTCAAGTGACTTGTCAAACCAAAGTTCAAGGTAAATCAGACTGCCAGAGGAATAGCATTACTCAAAGATAATCAAAAACACTGAGGATAAAAACCACCATGTGTACCTCTTAAACACCTAATCACCGGCCTCAGTTAAATCCAAATGACTTATATCGGCGGCTAAGCGGCAGTCTAGTTTGAAGAATAAATAATCGACATCACACACTCTTCAGATTACAACTGATTCTTATAAATATAAAATAATTGACGAGCCTATTTAATTGACTGCATTAGGTAGCCACGAATCACAGATGGTTCCACTTGAAACAATCTCCCAGTACTCGATCAGTGACCAACTAACATCGGATTTTCTTAAGATTCATACAATCTGAATAAACAACTCATTCAGAAATGAAGCATCACTAATAACTATCATTACCGATCGTTACACTTGAATGAGAGATTCAAGTAGCGCAATTAACCGTTAGATTAGTTAGTTAGTTGTGCCGGCATACAGATGTAAAGGAAGTCTTGAGAACATATTACTGAAAACACCAGGCTAATCGCTAACGTTCGGTGACGCTAAGTTAACAAATTCACCGACAGCAGTTCAAATCTGTTTTACCAATCACCGTTGATATGGGACTAAGACGTAACAGAAACGAACTGCTTTGTCCAGATAACTTAGTCTGCAGCAAGTGAAAAAGACATGTATTGCGTCATTGATCGATACGGATATGACAGCTATCTCGAAGAAAATGTGCACGAGCATTTATTAGGGCAGGAAATCTTACCACAGATGACAGAACGCATAAATTGGCTCTCATTGACTCTCGAAAGAGGTGATACTCAGTGCTTCTAAAGGGATAGCTCACAAAATATGTTTTCTGAAACTAAGTGTAAACCGGTGAGGCTTAAGGATGACAGTAATCCTGCACAAAGAACACCTACATCAAACTGTGCACTAGAGTAGCATCCCTACTGTGTTCGCTCCTGATGTAACTCAACAACGCTCTGAGTCTAGAAAAAAAGAACACGAGTCCCAAATCAAGTGTCGAAATTGTCCTCATCTTCACAATCGCCAAACGGCTCGTCCGTTGCACATATGGTGGGTGAACACCCAAGATGAATATCTAATTTCGCCTAGACATCACTGTGACTAGACACGCGCTGGATAGCAGTCACAATCGAAATGATAAGGTTTATATTCCGTTCAGAAACGCTTGATCAATAGAATGGTTACGATAATAGACTAGCCAATAACGACAACAAAATCGACATTTCAGAATGAACTGGGTGACTCAGTGAGTCATGACAATGTTTAACCGATTTTTATTGAAATAATCATAGAATAAAGTTTTCGTTAAAATATAAAGTCGGCTGACTCCGGGAAGCTCGAAAGTTTGTTCCTTGGCTTTCAAAACCATCACATCTATACACCAGAGCCTGAAGTCACATTGCTATTGAATGTAACTGGATAGATAAGGTAGGCACAGAGTGTCCGTGTGCACCCGCTCAAGGTTATTAATGATCTTATAATGTTATATAGCTAGACATGTGAAGTGTACACGTGATTAATATTTACATATTGAAATGAATAGGGTGAACGCTTGAAATGGAGGCATGAACAAATGGGGGGAAAATCTCAGAGATGAGACTTTCGAATTCTCGTGATGATCACACAACTCTGTTGGTAAGGTATATGTAGAACCAGACAGATACGGTGTGCGATGTGGCTGACTTACACACAGTGGAAATAAAGATATCTTTGCGAATTGGATTCCACTGAAACCATTAGTACTAAAATGTATGGATTTCTTTACAACTACATCAATTTCTGTAGAGTCATTGGGCTCCAATTCCAGACGGCGACAATTCAGAGCATTAGTGAAACCGTGAATTACGGCATTCGAACTGTAGTGTCCTGAAACCCTAGATATACGGCAAAACGATGACCGATCACTACTGAGTACTGAACGATACGACGTGGAGACCATAAACTCACTCCAGAACTGACCTGAGGAATTAATCATCAGCCATCACTGACTGGCTCTTTTGTCTACTGCGCAACTAGTTCATAGTAGTCCGGGTACTAGGTTGACATTATATATATATATATACCACAAGTGGTGCAGCGCAAGCCGTCTATGGTAAGTGTTATACGCAGGCATCCTTCGGGTTCAGTTACTGTGATAGGCTAGTCCAAAACAGACGTCGCCAACCTGTCAGTAGTCACCTCACATGGCCGCGAATAATTTGTAAGCTGAAACCCAAAAGTCTGATCTACCTTAGTTAGCTAAAAATGATGTAGATATAGAAATGATTTACACGAATCAAAACAGTATTCGGTCAGTTAAAAGAGAACGGTTGCAGTATACTGTGTTAGATAAATATTAGTTAGCACAATATCGCAAGCGACGGATAGATTCCGATTGAGAACAGTTGTTATTCAAATCTAAATTTACTACTCAACAAATATGAGATAATAAATGCCAGAAGGATTCGATACAATATGCCATCATCAGCACAACGTATTATTTGTAACATAATTCAAAGTAAACATTCAGTAAGCGGAGAAGCATAAACGTGGACAGTGAATTGAACCAGAGAAAAGACTGGTACAAGAGCTGCTGAAGCAGACAGGTTTTCGCACTGATCACGATAATTACTACATATTAAGCAGGAAGACAAATCGAATGCAGTTACCTAACTTCACATGGAAGAGTTTGAGTCAGCTCAGTGATAACGAAACGCTGATGTCAATCGTATGACTATAAACAGATTGTCAATATCTAAACCTATATGCAACTTAACTTTGGAGTAGAGGCTGAAACCCTGCTTAATACGGGTTGAGGACTATCCAGATCAATAACAAATTAAAAAACAACCACTCACCCACATAAGAAAATAATTTCAAACGAAGACAAGGATCCCAAGACAAATAACGAATTTTATCACGTCACGGAAGCTCGACACAAAAGAAAAATACAGAACGAGACCGTGAGAAACGACAGTCCGTAGGAAAGTGTCAGTAGGTTGTGCGACAACATATACATACTGTATCCAGTGAACAAAAATAGTCGACAGATGAAACCCGACTCCCATAGACAAGTAGGACACACCAATCCGGTCTTTAGTTGGTCAACAGCTTTAACAAACCGGTCGACATCAAGTCAGACAGACAGGTAAAAGGAAGTGAACGTAGAAATCCTATTACCATGTGATGAGTCATCGTAAACCTGATTCACTGTCTCAGTTCGTGTTTATCCTCAGGGAAAACAGGGATACAAATGCACAGACATACGTGTATGCATACGAACACACAAACCATACAACACAGATGCACTTGATCTCAGGGTAGGGGGTGAATAGATTTTAACTAATATTCCAGGATGCATATGATCCTATGCTTCCATACTATGGTGGAACGGATCGTGGATAAAATCTACGTAATTATACATTTTGTTTACTTTGTAAAGAGAGCGCAGTCGTTGCCTCGCAGTATACTGTAATAGGTATTCATTTCTTGTAAAAATGCTCAAAAAAGTAGTATACCCCTTTGAGTGATCAGTCGCCTCAATGGTTCATCCCGAAAGCATAAACGAGATAGGAGAATGTGAAACGGATAATACATATAAAAATATCACATGATTCCAGTACAGCTCAGGGAAACATGACAACATTCGATCTTGTGAAAGCTGTA
>JTDE01001185.1:108455-134211 GCA_014338405.1 Paragonimus skrjabini miyazakii
AGCTGTATACGACACAGAAAACCATGCAATGTGTACGCTAGAAACCTGTCTTAAACAATAACAGAAGGCAATTCTTCCAAATAAAGTATGGGATGGTAATCAGTAGAAAAAGTATGAAACCTTAGTAACCAAACTCACATCTACCCTACAGTGGTTTGATTTGCTAATTCTGTCCTACGTCCATGTCACTTGTCCAGTAGACCAGACGATCTCGCCTACTATTCATTATCTTAATACAATATTTGCGAAACTCGGACCAGCTTCGTTTTAATTAACGTGGCGCATAAATAAAGATGCATGTGCCCTATCTCTCTTCCTTCCATCGAACTTGGATGGAACAAGGTTGCTAATAGAAAGGGTCCGAGGTTCAGACTGAGCGCACTAAGAAAATGTCGAGTCCGTTAACACAATCTAAAAATGGCAACCTGCCTAACGGATATCACCAAAGTATCCGTCTTCAAACATTCGAGTATCTGAGGTATCACCAGTATACGATGAAAACGTCACTCCAGAGGTTCGACTATATACCTTCGAAGGAAATACAATCTCACGGTCACCCAGCATAATAGTCTCGTTTCACGAGCTTCGCTGACCCAGACATATCTTACGTATGCCACTTCATCGCTTGGACTATTATACACATTATGATAACCAGTAAGTGGTTTGAATTCGGGAAATAGAAGTTTGATCACGAAGCTCGGTTCGATGGGAAGCTGTCGACCTTCCACCTGAAATTCAAACGATAACGAGCACTCATGGATGGGGAAAGGCTTTCGTATTGCTAGTCTATGTAGTTCTCATAGCAACTTTGTTACATGATAAGTCGTTCGTAAATTTGCACCACTTTTCATAAACTCTTTCGTATTCATATATAGGTTTGTTGTGACAATGATGTTAGTCGAAAGTAAATGGTTAGATCGTATATATATATATATATATATATATATCTTACGCTCCATGTGTGGAGGAATTCAGAATCTGGTTAATGTCGCAAGTAACCCACCGACATTGTAATACCATGGAAAGAGAAACTGACTGTCTATATCAGCAGAGACTAAAGTAAATTTTCAAGTTTCTAGTACTCACTGGCAAAGTGATAGTCAATCAATAGAACCGGAAAATTCCGATCTGAAAACAATAAGCAACAATGTGCAATGATGGATTACCCCCCCCCCAACTGTCGAGTTCTGCATCCCAATGTCAAGCAATACTCCTTGGATCCAAGACAAGTGAAGTTCGATGCAGATCGAACAGTCAGAAAGCAAGATAGAATGTCACAGATAAACATGGACGAGTAAGAGTAAACAATGTACAATGCCCGAAGCATACAACAATAGGACTACCCATGGTTAACACCCACTCATATAGCACATCTGATACACACTACTTCGAGCACCTAACAGACACCTTCAAGGCAAAACGTGGGCAAAATTAGCCGCAATACAGCGACTGAGCCATTCTTGAGCAAAATGCTCAAGTACAAAACGAAAAGTATCTGTCTCCGTGAACGATTACTCGTTTTCCGCGAAGAAGATGCCGGAAAGGAAGGTTGCATACAGATTACACGAATATTGTCAGTCACATAATGTACCTCTTCATTTTGAGTATAGCAACCAGCCCGTATTGATACAGCTTAGTCCTTCCCTTACGGGTAACCATTCCGTCATCACCATGTTTGTCCTCAAAGATCCACCTATCAACATTCATCGGTTACCGTTGGATTGAGCTCCAATACACATCCGCATGACAGATCGGCGTCAAACAAGACACACGAAGTGGATCGAGATCATTTACTTATAATTATGACTGTTATGGAGTGAATCAGATTACGTCAGTAGTGGATTACAAGCGTGGATAACTTTGAATTAAAAACGGAAGTAAGAGCCTATCAGTCTACCTCGAACAATCATAAACTGAAACACTAGATTGATGAAGTTATGTGATTTTCATGATACACAATGAAGCCGTTTGCAGAGAAAAGTGATAAGAGCCAAAATCGTCTACTCGTCAAGTCGTTCCAATTACAAATGGAGAAAACATTCTGGCAACAACGTAAACAGAGAAATGTTTACTTGCAAGTGTAATCGAAATGCAAAATAATCAAGCCGTAACAAGATGAACTGGTAAACCGATAGCCGCAAGTTAGGCCTCATATAAGACAGAAGAATTTTATACAATATTAAGTAGCCCATTTATGTTTGACCCATGTGTAACCCAAACTATCGTACGTTAAAAAACGTGGATTGACTAGAGCCGCATAATTGTAGAAGCTTCAAAGCTCATATAAACGAAAAACAGTACACAACTGAAATCTAAAGGTCAAACAGTAACAACGTCTCACACTTTAGAGTTAACGTCGCGAGCTCCAACCATGGACAGCAAACAATCTAATCACGGAACATAGCTCACATTGAAAAAAATTCCACTAACCCGAGACTGAATTGGAGAGTATTGTGATTTCGGCTGAGTCAAACTTCCGGACTCTAAAGCACCATTGTCTACAGAGGGTGGTGGCGGTGGAAGCACGAAGTTGTCCGTCCCAAACAGATCCGGAGGTGGTGGCGGAAACTCTACAAAACAATGTCACCTTTTTACACACTCAATGGTTCTAATGTGTACGATTACAAACACATTAAAAAGAAATGGAGGGGCCTTTGAAAAGAGTATGAAACATAGTATGAACGGGGAAAGCAGAAATTTTAGTTCTCCAAAATAAGGGAAGAACGTGGGGACATGATATAGGACCACAAATGTGACATTCATAACAGAGACTATAGAGATTTTACCATGGTAGATCGCAACAAAATGTTCATGAATCAAACAGGACGATCAGTCTCAAAATGTCTCAAAGATGGTAACACACTACTAGAAGATAACATTTACTAAATAATTACATAACTTGAACATCATTTCACTTACATTCATACGGACATTGTAGATAGTCCATATTGAAAAGAAGCCCTCTACCTTTTCCAGGTTAACATGTCTTCATATCAATTTCGCGTATCTCGATGTCAATTTAAGACGTCTTGGGTTGATGTGAGCTAATTCGGTTGTCTTTACATCTGGTTGGACCGCGTACTCTCGCGCTGTATGAGTCAACCAATTCCTGTGTTATTCATTCTACTCATGTGCACATTAGCCGTGCAGCCCTGTTCGTCTTTGAAATCCAGCTAACCCCTTTGGAACATAGTAAATTGATATCGAGACATGTGAAAATGATATCGAGATACCTCAAACTGGAATGCGCTATTTTTCGAACACATGTTTAGTGCACATCCTCGCTACGATTGGATCACGTCCTCATGGGGTAACTGTACTGACCACTGGGCTGGTGGCTTCACACCACAGCCAAATTTACCTGTAACAAATATATACACTTAGTCTATTCGTACTAATAAGAACGGCGTACAGCTGAAACGGCCACGCATTAATAATGAGCGAACAATCACACTAGGACAAATTTGATTAAGGAAATATAGAAGCATTGTGAATAGATCCAACTGAACAAAACCGTCATGTTAACTGTTGAAACAGAAAAAAAAGGAAACAGCCAAAGTATGCTCACTCTTATTCCATCGCTTTTTTCGAACTGTAGCCATCAAACAGAGAGTGGAACAAGTTTAAATTATCAATATATCCGAGTCAAAATTAAAACGAGGTAGGCATTTCCAACCAATGAGAAACAGTTTTTAACTGCCCAGAAGCCCAAGAGTAGTGAACATAAGACCGACCGATCTTTGGTACGAATGCATGAAAATAGAGATTCTGTCGTACAGGGGTCAGGCAGGAAATGACTAACCAATCACATTCCAGTGCAGATCACATCGAGTTGTGCAAACGACAATCGAGCTCTGACCACTTTGCACACACTGGTGTGCTAACATGTGTATACGTACGCGCGTACGTTGACAGAAATACACGCGTCACATCCAATCAACCGTTGGTTTAATTCATCGGACCCGATGAGCAAAAAGTGATTGATTACATGAAAACTAGTGAAAGAAATGGATGGGTAGCAAACTGACATGGTCAAATGGTCACACACATACACGTACACTCATGAACTGGAATGGACAAGTGGCAAACACAGGTCAAGTGTCACACCTAGGCAATCCAGATGTTTGAAACTACTAGGTTAAATTCAATCCAATTGCGAATCGAACACCGTCGCACTTTGGTTCCACTTGTACGCGTGGGGGCTGAAGGAGTGTACCGATAGTCAAGAGTGAAGAAAAGTAGAAAACGCGAACTGGAACGATGCCACTGACGTGTGTCGCAAACGATGCTAGAATGATTTGGGTATTGTGCAACCAATATCGGCCAGTTGAAATAGGTGGAAAACGAGTGGAATACTAAACAAGTAAACCGAACTTAAATGTGTGTGATGGATTAGTTTTTGGCCGCCAAACAGTCAGATGATCAAGGTGAAATGTCTGGAGAAGGATGATAGATCCAATTAATCGGTAATGTTTTTCAGTGAACGAAGCTCATATACATCAATGATAGACTACAAGCAGAGTAAGAAATGCTAAGAAAAACCGTGTATATACTGAAAAAATCAAAAAATCTCATATGATGAACAAGCGCAGTGAGTCAGTTCAAGCGACTCAAGAGAAACGTAGTTTCATATTTTGGCCATCCAAAATGGCATCAAGTATAAACTGAAGCATGCCCTACCTCGTACACATGCAGCATTCCAATTACGCTTGGTTATAACCATCAACGAATCAGTACCATATAAACACAGTTTTTTTTATTAAAAAAAACTACTCTGTCTTTCACGTTGCCCACTAGTTCACTTGCAATTGCAATGAACTCCACATCTCACGTTAAAACAAATGATGACGACATTCTTAACTCGGTGAATTTGTTTCTCGAAACTGCACACCATCGACTACTGATCACCCCATATCAACAGGACGCCAAGTTGACCTACTTGTTTCATTCCGAATATCGCTACGCAGCCAAAACCTGAAGCATTTAGCGAGGTTTCACAAGTAGGTGTTGTGTGCGCAAAAGTGGTTGAAGCAACCTGTAACGTTCATTAATGTGTCTATTTTTGTTTGACGTCCCCTACAGAATAATCCAGGATGAAAGTATCGACGTAGTGGATATGAACGTTCCTAATTTATCAGCATATTCAAGATATGAAACTGAGTCTTCTGTTTCACCGGTAGGAAATAACCTTTTGGAAGAACAGTTGGAACTGGGAGTGATGAACCTCGGTATTTAGGACCAAGAGAAACGCACCAAACCAGAGAGAATGAGCCAGACCACATCACAATGCGTGTAAGTCCAAAAGGAAGATAAGTCGGGAGTGATTTCTAACGACGTCCAACAAGTTAAACTAACACCACTAATATGTACTTCTGAAGAGGAAGTAGTAGCAAGTGCTGTGGAACAGCAGGTGAGAAACCCATTGATTTGATGATCGGGGCTAGGAATTGTGCATAATTCCTCCCACTGGCGTGGTTATTCGCAAAACAAAATCTATGAATGTGAAACCGTTGCATCTCATTGCCTTTGGTCGAATTCATATTGTTGGTAAAGTTCTTACTAACCTGAGAAAATTTCGTGGATTCGCTTCGAAGCGAATTCTTCCGAATACACCAAAAAGTTGACGCATGTTGAAAAACGAGCAACAGACGAACTTCGTGAACCCCTCTGTATTTTGAGTGTTGAAGTTAATGGGTCGACACAGATTATAGTTGCGCGGCTCATTAAATTAATTCCAAAACCCATGACCCTCGAAGTCAAATGCAAGGAGCTTCATGGTAACAAGAAGTTGGCACAACCGAAAATTTGGGGTGAGGATGATTCGGGCACCGACAACCAAGGCAAAGTGTCTATTGAACATGATGTCTCCATCGTTGAGGAATATGGCGAATTACTTAAGAAGCGATGGCAACCCCCTAAAGCTGGGCAGAAAATCAAATAGCCTAGAGAATGTTGAACTGTGGTGACCGAATGTATTATGGATTATGAGGACAATGACAGTCCGATAGTTACCAAGTAACTTCCTAAAACGCCAGTTCAGTCTATTAAATAAGCAGATTCTGACGAAGATGTACCTCTGGGATAACTTACCACGTTCAAGAAATCAACACCCCTTAAATGTACGGCTCACGGAGTTCCTTATTTAAACCTTGAAAGTCAAAATTCTCGAAAACATTTTCATGAACAGGTCCCACGCTTTCCTGGCGTTCATTGGATGAGCAAGAAAGATTTTGGTAATACAAGTGTCCAGGAGTATTTGTCGCAATCTTTATCCAGTCCTGATGTGTTTTCTTCGTTCACTTTGGCCATGTGCGTCTCAGAGCTTCGAACACGTCACCTTGCGCCATCGTTAATCACAGGAGAATTGTAACTTTCGGTGACGTGTCTATTTTCGTTTCCTACTTTCCCCATTTGATCGAAGTTCTCTCATCAATTGTAGCCTACTGATGAGTAGTCGAGGGTTTGGTTAATTTCAAGTTGAACATCACCCACAATTGATCGCAGCTGTCGCATCCCCATAGACTATCCAGTCGGCCCCTTTCGAAAAGAAGCACTAGACTCAAGTTTCGTTCTCATTAGAGCTCGTCAGTAGTGCATATCATCGCCACCGCCGGGACATGAACCACAAGCGAAAGTGATTGAGCGTTCACATATGATAATTCGGTCGTGCCTAACGTGAGGTCAATGGCGCAGTGGTAAACACGGTTGCCTCATGAACAGAATGTCCGTGGTTCAAGTCCCGGCAGTGGCGATGATATGCACTACTGACGAGCTCTAATGAGAGCGAAACTCGAGTCTAGTGCTTTTTTTCGAAAGGGGTCGACTGGAAAGTCTATGGGAATGCGACAGCTGCGATCAATTGTGGGTGATGTTCAACTTGGAATTGTAGCATATTCGATTCACTGAAATGATATCTTATCTTACGTTATCTTATTATCACCTGGCGCTATTTGTCAGTAGGCTATTTTCTTCGGACTAACTACCTTATATGTACACGTTTGCTCACATTCATGACTGTATTCACCTGATATTATTCATTACAAAATCATCAAAAGTTAACCAAAACAGTCTATTGTCGTACCAATGTGTGTGCCTAACAGTCGTCAACACAGTCCATCAGGTTGCCGTGGTGTTGATGACATGATACTTAGTACGAATGTATGCATGTTCACATCCTATCTATCTCAGTTTGTCTGTGTTATTGACTCTACGTGTTTTACGTTTGCGACTGATGAGGGCAACAAGTCACAACACATACCTTCTTTCCGTTTTGATGAACGACATATCAGTGAGATAATACCTAGCCTGTTGGGACTTCGGAGCATAAATGAAGGTATGCCGATTTGCAGATAGCAGGGCAACCTGAGATGCAAAACAAATAAGCAACATAATGGCGGTTGTTTAAACAGACTGTAAACAGTGACCCCCTCGGATCGGTAAGTCTTAAATAAACGTTCATACCTCTTAAAGATGCAAACAATAAACAGCTGCAGTCACTTGACAATACGACTCAGACCCTAGTCAGCGTGGCTCATCCACGTGGTGAGAATTCGGTAGCACTGGTTCAACAGTTTGCATCAAATTGGACGACAGTGTGGGTCAGGCTGCAGTTATCAAGCTTGTATTTGGAAATAGTCGAGACAGATAATAAATGGATAGTAAATTAATAACTCACAGCCTATAGTGATTGGACCATGCATCCAGATTGTCAGAAGGATGTGTACCCGCACCGCACATTTGTCACCAAGATCCCTAACAGTTTGACAGACAAGAACAAATTATCACACATAACATGGGCGATCGGCTGACCATACAAAGCAAATTGGGAGTGCTGCATTTCCGTAGACAGTGAAACATCTTCATACCGAAATCCATCAATATTATTTTCGATCGTAAACGTTCTAGAAATTTTCCCCTTACTGCTTTAACGAATCATGACTGAATTTACAAAGTCATCTGAACAAGTACGACGTCCACCGCTAGTTTGCTTCTGGACATTAAAACGCAAAATAATCCGTGGTTGTTTGAGTGATTGCTTTCAACTACAAAAAAGGTGACTGCATTTTCCTCCTAAGGAATCGAACATCAAAGATACGTTGGATTATCACTTTTCGAATAGTTTTCGCTTTATCTGCTTGTCTGCAAGGTGTAGGCGCCTTGATGTTGTGTGTTTGAACATGGACGTGGCTATTTTCGGTAATTAGATCCCCTTCCTCTTCTTCTCCTTCTTCTCTCTTCCCATATAGGGTTTTTTCTCTTCGTGGTTGTATGGCAGTTAAACATCAATTTGAACCACTGATGTATTGCTATCTATGATGATGATGATGCTTTATCCGCTTAGGTAGGCAAGCGTCTTCTCCACCCGTCATAAGTTTGAGTCTTCTAAGGTTCAATTCTTGCTTGCTTTTTCTTTCCGTTTAAATTCCAGCTTCATGTTCTTTCCAAGGGACTCACTTCTGCAAATGTATTTCGACGAGGTTGTCATTCTAAGTTTGACATTCACAGACATCTTCCCCTTCCACCTTAAACAAAAACGTTGTAGTGAACCAGCCAACCAGCACGTTCCGTACAGCCCAATACGCCCAAACATATTGGAGTTCCATTTCCCCTTCTTAAAAGAACTCACTGTCAGTAACTTCGTGATGACTACCTTCGATTACAAATTGAAAACAAAGCAATTCCTGAGCTCTCACTTGGTAAACATCTAAGTCTTCTTGTAGACCACACGCTGATGTCTCTCGGTGCGAACAAAGATTCTACTGAAGTGAAGAGACTCACGTTTCACGTTCGAATTCGTTTCAAAACCGTATGGCATTATCCTCCATTTTATTGGTTGTACAGCTCTTCAGTAAGTTCCCCTAGTCTCCGGATCAGAGATTTTGAACTTTCTCATGATCTAAGGGGGTAGTTATTCAACTATGGTGGTATTCCTATTTCCAATTTTAATATATTTACTGTTTCTGTATGTTAACTCACGTGAATAGTCTGCCCGGGAAGTCTTGTCTCACTATGATCTGCTTCCACACATCACATATTCTTCTGAATGTGTAATCACATTTTTATGTAGGTATCGTTACAAGTCTGAATATGTTCACATCAGGTTCCTATTTTACCCATTATCTAGTACAGTTTCTTAGTAATCCAAATAAGTTTCGTGAAATAATTAACAGTAAAACTTAGTCAATAACGCGTTTGGAGAAATGGTTGTGTAAAGGTTGACTATTCACCTACGTGTGTGTGGGGACTACCAACAAGTTTCTACACAGTTTCAATGCCGAATATATGTGGGCACTCGACCGATAGCAGTGCAGTGGTCTAACGCAAGATGCATGTGGTTACACACAAGCATAGGTATTCACAGGTAACAACAACAAGTCCCGTGAAACAAGTCGTTGTTCCTTTTAAGAGCAACAGGGCGGAAGTATTATGATTGCTCATAATCAGACTACATCAGGCTCTCGTAAACAGGAGACTAATACGGAGGAATTGGACCATGTGCCTATATTGTAAGATGAACGCTTGAGGAGAACGTATAGTGCGGGCGGACGTCAGTTTGGAAGAACCCGAGGAGATGAGATATCCGACACGGGAAATCCGTAAACTAACACGGACGCATCAGAAGTAACTAACATGGCGTTCTCCTGATTGACAGAACCAACAATGACAGAGTAACGAGCTTCACCATATCACGATTAAAATCTCCGTTTTTGGTCTAGAAACCAAGTTGTACATAGTAACTTGCATCAACAGGACTACAGGTATGTTGAAACAGGGTCAGATTGTCAAGACCTAGATATTAGCAAACGAACTGGGACATAAGTGCAGGTCCTCATCATTGAGTCACTTCAACAGAATAAGTAGAGGAATAATAATAATAATAATAATAATAATAATAATAATAATAATAATAATAATAATAATAATAATAATAATATTCCTGGCTTTTACACCACAAAGGGCCAGAACTCAGAACTATGATAGGCGTCACTATCACTGAGGTGCCATGCATAACGGGAACTTTGGACTGTCACATGTAGAACATGATTCCCACTTGATCGCAGCTTCTACATTAGAGTCATTAGCTCCATCAACCAGAACAAGGAGTTAAGCTCTCGTCCTCAAACCAATGTCCTGAGGACAATGAGTACTAATCAAGTCACCTTATACTAAGTCTAACTGGATCACTACATGTGCCCGCCGATAAATCCACTTGAATAATGCACAGAGGTTTCAAGCGTTTTCAGAAGGAAAACAAACTCTATCTGATGAATCCAAGCAAGGACGAAACCGATCGTACAGAGTTAACATCGAGAAACATTACAAACCTGATTACTTTGTTTCCTGTAAATAATCTCATAATCGGAGACGTACTTATTGCAACCCTCAGTAGATTATGCCAACGCGACTAAGGGATAGCATCCAAGTTTACAACGGATGAATCACGGACAACATGAGAGTTTGAACAAACCATCACTGAGCGAGGGCGACCTGAAGTGCTAGGAATAACAAGCGAAAATCCCGGACAGGAAATGTCAGCCGAGTGCACCGAAAGAGATAGAAGTGCACAGCATGTAAAACTAAAAACCTTGCCGCGTTATAATCTGGCATTCAGGTTCATAAATGCGAGTGCACAAGTGACGTGAGAGTGTGCGACTTGAACAATAAAGATTTTGCTTTATTGAACAGCTTTTCGGTACAATAAGACCGAATGTGTAACTTGACCAATAATGAATTTAGTTAGCAGACAGAATAAATCGTCAACTAGTTTTCAGACGTCCGCCTTCGACAGAAAACGAAACCGTCCGTATACAGTACAGTTTACGACGTACACGAGATGAATTGCAATAATACAGTGGTTAAGATGCAACTTCGATGAAATGGTATGTTAACAGTGTCCGATGAATTAATGAACGAAATTAAGGACTAACTGAGAGCTAAGCAGAGATATATACACCATACGATGAACAGCTCCATATCTAGATGTTTAGTTCTCAAACAAATTAAGAGAGAGCTAAAGAAAGACGATTGCGGTGGCGGATTCCAGTTCTACGTTGCCTTGAACGTTCTTACTGTGTAGATCTGGAAAGAATTTGAGGGAACGGTAAGAACCAAGCAAAATGCCATCTATTATTGTTGAAAACATCGCCTGGTATAAGACAGACGTCTTTGACATCCATTGATGTCACAATAACATTGTGTGTTTGAATCATCTCATCAAGGGCTGGCGATTCGACGGAATGTCGGAAATACCAATAACACAACAAGAAAACTCTAGAGGACTCAATGATAACGATGCCGGGTACCGGTTATAACAGTGTTGGTTCGAACCAGTTTAGTTATTCATCTGCGTTGCAGATGTTAGTATCCACCCTCCAAAGTAATGTAGGAGTCTGAGTTAGCGTAATAATGGTTACGCCTATTGTCAACTATAGCATGACGGATTCGAGCTCCGAATTAAACAGAATGTTCCAACTGTCAAGATTTAAGGCTTTCGACAGTAGCCAACCTCCAGATGTCACCTAGTGTGGACGAGAAAGATAATAACGACATGCTTATGTGAGAAACATTATTATAGGAAAATATATCGACTGCGTTTATGAATTCGTTCACCAGTCATTTTTCACATAAGACAGATAAGTATCTTGTCTTTATCTACAAAATTTTCACCTTTTCTGTTTAACCTCATTTTGTTCCGTTTTTCGTTTACATTTCCTTCCGATAAAACTTATTTCAATAACATATCTTGTCACTGATGTGGTGAACTGCGATTCAAGCCGCAGTGCCGTCTGATTATCCTCAATACCCTAAAGCATAATGAGGTAGTGAAGCCAGAGACAATAGATGACCTTAGAACTCACGATTAACTTTGAAAAACTTCGTAAAAACTTCTAGTGATGGAATTCGAAAATAGTTTAAAAGGTCGTCATCAGGACAATGCAAAGTTTAATAAACACTTCGGAAGAATTTTCTAATTTGCAACACAGAACCGTGATGGGAGGACAATTTAGGTCAATTTCGAACATAGAAAAATGGGCAATAATAACAGAGTATATATCGAAAAAAATAATTGCAACCTGCCAATAGTAGGATAGCTTTCAGCTGTGAGTAAATTCAACTGTGTAATAAGTTTGCAGTGGATGTGTTTACAAATATTCGCAGATGTATCTGGCTACTTGCTTATGGACCGACACGTATCAGCTCAAGGGAGACAGTTACCCCAATCAGCAACCTGATGGGATAAATCCAGCCTAACCAGATTAAAAACGTTTTCAACTTTTATACTACAAGGTGTTTGCTGTCATGCGGTATGCTGGGCCACACGTAAGCTAAATATCGTCAAACCCAAGCCAAAAGCTGTGTATGTCTCATCGACGGAGCTAAGAAATGAACACACAAACTTAGTTGCATGGCAACTCAGTGTCAGCCGCTGTTGTAATGCGTTCCATGATGACGGTGGTGCAAAACAAACGTCGATCCAAAGCTGTACACACGGTCAGGCCTTAGATGAGTTGATACCGTTGTGAACGCCAGTGCACAACGTTTGCTACCAAAACGAAACCGAGTCATTGGAAACAGTAAGCTGGGAGAAGCAGCCATATTGCTAGCGTAAACTGCTAGAAAATTAAATGCAACCAGTGAGGTGGGCAACAAACAACACGTATACGAGTAGGGGAGATGACAACGAAAGTCAGTGTGCTCGTAAACATGCATACTAGAGAACCAAAATCAATGTAACTCAACTCCAGACCGATTTTGAAAATACGACTTCAATGCGAGCTGCTCAGAAGCCGATCAAAGATGTCACATGGGTAACACACAATTGTGAATATATCTCGCGAAACGACATGCATGCAGCCATGAATTAAATGCGCGCGCAATAGAAACACAATACCGAAAGATGTACATCAGAAGGAAAACCAGTCGTTATCAAGCTACTCCAGGGCAATTGGTCAACACTAGTGAAACCATCGATGATGTCATGACACATTCTTGCTCCCCCTGTAGTCGGCAAATCAAAATTTTGAAAGGTTGCGTTTCTAGGGATACTAACGGCTTGCAATCTTCGCTATAAACAGGAATAGCTCAAATCATACGAAAAATGGAGCAATGCTGAATACATTGTGTGACTGGAATGAAAATGTTAGAGAAAACTGCCACAAAATCAGAACTGTTACCCACTAGAGGTGAAGCGACAAGTTGAGAGAGTGAAAGCAAGCATAACATCCTGGAATAGCAAGACTACGTTTCAGAAAGTGTCGCCACCTCTTACTTCGCATACAGGCGGAAAACAAAGTTAGTCTAGGGCGAAAGTTACTGAACGCGTGAACGATATCCACTTTTTTGCGGACCTCCGATTCACCCTAAACACCGTTCACAAAGGTACTTCGATTCAGGGATGGATATCTGCCAACCAAAAAAATTCACCTTCGAAGTATATGGAGTATGACCGGCCAGCGGGTTATGAAGTTTAAACCGCGTCAAAGATAACACCGATTCAACACAAGTATGAGATACAGCAAATCATAGCAAGTCCATAAGGTGAGTCGTTCGACAGAGTATAACTACAGTGTGGATAGGCAAGCTCAATAGGTTATAGTTGAAGAGACAGTTGACTGCTCAATCGTTTCAGCTCTCTAAGATATTAGTAAACCAAGCTTATTGATATGGAGTCCACTGGCCTTCTCAAATATGAAGGAAGTGAAGTGACAGTATGACCTTGGATGAACATCAAGCCGTTGTGACAGTAGTTTTTATTTTGGAAGTTTATAGGTGTAACAATCTGAAAAGAGATTATTGGAAACATGTTTGTTATGTTTTCATTCTATATAAGAGTTGACTGAAGAGATCACGACTCGTGAATGCCGCTTAGATGCAATCGAGTAGCCCGTTATATACAAGAGAAATCTGAATGCGAGGGCTGTGAACAAATGTGGATGGTGTTCAATGTGAAATCATCTAAATCCCCGAAAATTCAACTCAAACTATATACACTGTTCAGTTGGTTCAATTAAGTTCGTGACTTCAATCTAACTGATAGGCTCCTGACCACCAGGTTATCGATTACAGTTCACAGGAT
This sequence comes from Paragonimus skrjabini miyazakii, assembly GCA_014338405.1. NCBI lineage: Eukaryota > Metazoa > Platyhelminthes > Trematoda > Plagiorchiida > Troglotrematidae > Paragonimus > Paragonimus skrjabini miyazakii. The sequence continues at coordinate 122,533 of JTDE01001185.1, forward strand.
AGTTACTGTTTCTGTAATCGAGACGTTCGGGCAATCTGAACACTATTCACATAAGGTTGCGGTTGGGTGTTGAAATATGATTGAGCGGTCATGCCTAGTGAGTTCATTGGCGTTGTGGTTAACACTCTAGTCTCATAAACACGAGGGTCGGAGTTCAAATTCTGCTTCGGACAAGGATATGCACTACCGATGAGCTCTAAGAGCGAAACTCGAGTCTGGTGCTTCCTTACAAAGTTGGCTGGTTGAAAGACTTATCTGAATGCGAGGACTGTGATCAAATGTGGGTGGTGTTTACCTTGAAATAATCTAAATCCCCATGGTTCAATTCAATTACAGTATGCATCAAACAACGTAAGGACTGATTAATTCGATTAAACGAACATTCAACGCAGCTGAACCTAGTGTACTAGCTCGAACTCAGAAGCTGCCTGTGCCTTCAATCAAGGAAGATCAGGCTGTCGGTGCCACCTCACACTGTATCTACCAATTTACATGTAACTGTAAAGAAAGTTACATAGGTAGAACCGAGAGGTGCTTGACTTCCAGAGTGAAGGAACATTTGCGTAAATGGGTGCACAACTCAGTATTACCGAAGAACGGCAATGTCGTTAAAACACGCAAGCAACCAGTGTCCACAGTCGTGAGACACATCCTGACCATTGGTCATGTCATCGACCCGGCTTGTGCATTCAGAATCTGATTACGTCATCCCAATCCAAGATTCTTGCGATTGGCTGAGGCTGTCGCTATCAATCGACTGAAACCGGCCCCGTGTGTTCAGAAACAGTTGTTCGTGAGCCTAAGTCTGCCCTGGACTTAGTGACCTTTCCTAACCCATCAATCGACTATCCATCCCACCCATCCCTAACTGTTCGATATAAAAAAGCCGTTTCGTGTTATTGTAAATTTGGTACTGATGACTCAATACGAAATGTTTGCATGAACCCATCAATCGACTATCCATCCCACCCATCCCTAACTGTTCGATATAAAAAAACCGTTTCATGTTATTGTAAATTTGGTACTAAAGAGTCAATACGAAATGCATCTACCAGTTTTCGTGTCCTAACAGTTTTGTTCAAATCTTTAAGATAAAATAGACAAGGGCACGTAAGACAAAATGCTCACCAGGTTCGCGACCAGAGGTCTTGGTATCACTTCCGTTCGACTGATCAACGCTGTGCGGACGTGGGCGAGCGACGCGCAGTGTCACAGTGGCAAAATCAGCGGGGTCCGTAGAGTCAGTGAGTAAAGCGGAACAATGCCAGGTGACCCCAGAGGGTCTGCGTTCTGCTGTTTTTGGGCACGTCCAGTTGTTAATACCTGAAAGACTATAATGGTGCTGTCTTGCCTCCTCGTCAAATGTGGCAATCACGGCATCCAGCTCATCGAGTGAGCAGCGTACCTCCTCGCTACTGGAACGAAAAAGACTAGTTGGATGAAAGACCGACTGAGATGCAGTAGTTCGTGATGAGTAAAAAACAGTTAAGCAATATAAAAAGTAGAAAGATAACTGATTTGAGTTCTGTAAATGTTACCTTGACAGCGCCTGAGTCACGAAAATGAGCCTTATAAACTGGTCATCTACGACACAACACTATGGTGTGTGCACGAACGTTGCATGCAATTTGAGGTAGCCGTATTTCGAGCACTTGGTCGTCACCTAATGTAAACCATTCAGAGTACAGATGGCAATCTTTAAGAACACGGCAATGGCAGATGCTAGTTAACAACATCCCAATCGATAGAAATTCAAGGATAGGCCATACTGACTGCTAAAGTACATAGATGATATTGCCATCGGAGTTCGACGTACAGACACATATTACCCCATCACCTCATAACATGGTCTAACCAAATTGTTGAGCTAACGTAATGCATGTTCCTTATCGACCTGTACGTCGAAATACATCGACTTTAGCCTTCTGTCTTAAATGAGTGAACTGTCAACGGTTTTCCAGTGAATAGCCAAAAATACAGCTTAGAAACAAAGCTCACTCAGAATCCCACTCTGTGAGTAGTTGAATACTATGTTAAGCCACAATATGATGCATGCCAATAACGCCCTTTCCAACCCCACTTAATTTAAACTTCCGTTTCGTGAATGTTTGCATACACACGCACGGTAAATTTTAAGGGTCTCTTGACTAGAGATTTCAAACTATTTCAACTTGTAAAGAAATCCTAGTTATGAGATCATCGATTAAAGTTAACAGAACAGTTACTGTGTCTCCTCCAGAGATGATCGGGCAAATTGATCACTACTCACAAGCGAAAGTGGTTGAGTGTTAAGTTATGATAATTCGATCGTGCCTGATCTGAAGCCAATCGTGTAGTGGCCAACACAGTTGACTCATGAAAACGTGGCCGGAGTTCTAAACACGGCAGTGACAGGGATATGCACTACTGACAAGCTCTAATGAAAGCGAAACTCAAGTCTAGTGCTTCTTTTCGAAACAGGGCGACTAGAAAGTCTATGGAAATACAACAGCTGTGACTAATTATGAGTGTTGTTTAACTAATATAAGTTTAAGAAATCTCCCCCTACTACCCATCATTATTTCTGAAATTATTAGGCGTTTGTCTAGCGACATTCGTAGATCTCACCGCAATCTAACTGAACTCATATTTTCTCAGCATTCTGAAATATGTAAGTAGTTTGCATTTAAAAGTTTGTCTAATTTTGAAGACCTCCTATACTCCTATCCTTGTAAATGCGCACTATATCTTCAACTAGGTTCAGTGACAAACCTCTGTGTTCGCACCTTTATCAGTGGTCATTCTGTTACCTTTTATTCAGCGCAATGCTTCAATATTTCTGAATCATTCTACAGATAAATTAACTGTAAAACTGAGTCAATCACTTTCTGAAATGTTATCGATTGAAGGCCACGTGGTGAAAACACTGATTATTCTCCACCCCCTACCCCTGAGGTATCTAACGCAAGTTCTTGACTTGTTAATAATTTACCACATGACCATGTACAGGGCGTGAAATAATTACAGTCAATGGATGCTTGCATCAGCTTGGTCCATGTCCAACTTACAGAAATACGTAAGTACACAAAACACTTCATGGCCAAAATAAAATTGAACAAACATTTCCCAAAACACCAAAACAGGGTGAGAAATAATCATAGAACCGACGAGTAATTTGTGTAGCAAAACGTGGTGAACTTGTTAGTTCAACCTGCCATCAAATGAGTAATGTTCACTAGGTGATCGATGCTGAATATATTTTTCTCGACGTAGACCGTTATCGGGTGGATGACTGACATTTCAGTCTTGTGACTTAAACCTTACCATTTCTCCAAGCAAGCGAAACAGACGACATAAGCATCAAACCATAAGAGAACAAATGAGATGAAAACTAACAGGCATCTGACTGGAACTGAAACCGTTATTAAGACATTCTTGGCAAATCTCATTTTACATTGCGCAACAAAATGACCAAAGGATTGCAATCAGGATGAAGGAGCACTGCAAAAAACAAACTCTTAAATTTTCAAGTTGAACATCACCCACAATTGATCGCAGCTGTCGCATCCCCATAGACTTTGTAGTCGGCCCCTTTCTCATCAGTAAACTCTTAAATGTTTTCCAACTAAAAGAAGCACGGAAAATGCAACTGTCAATATGGCGAGTGAAGCTGCTGTTCAGTAATCTTGTTATTGCGTCCGGTGACTCAATGCAATGTGATTGATGTCAAGTGAATTATCCTCAACGTAAATGGGATGAGTGGATTTCGGTAAATGATCGGTTTCCAGGTAGATAATCGACATTTCACGCTGGGATTTCAACTGTACAACGTGAGGTGCAGCTCTAGGAACGACAGAAGCAGGACAGATCGCCCAACAACCATATGAGAACGAGTAGGAGTGTCAGGTGCAAGAGTAAACTTAAAACGGTACTCAACACAGTCCTGACAGGTCACAATTCACATTACACAGTTAAGCGAACGAAACTTTATCAAAACAGAGTCAACCAGGACTCATTCGTTTAGCTTCCTAGCTGCAGGGAAAACTGAAACTTCAAAAGTCTGTATGGCGAGTAAAGCAATTACTAAGTGGCCTGTACAATGAAGCACTTGTACACCATCGACTGAAGCTCACCAGGTTATTTGTAGTGATCGCTCGATCTGTGTCATCTTCAGTCATGAAAAGAAATTCAATTTCGATAGCCCGGATCACTGGTCATTATACTGATATCGATTACGAAAAGAACAGATATTTCATTTCCCAAAAACATAGCTGTGACCTGTTGACATTTCGAGTAGGAGGCTCCTCTGAAGAATCAGCTGGTTTAATATTAGTGGACAGGACACAGTAAATCGTACAGGCACACTTGAGACAACCCTGTTGCTGTTCCGATGCATGATGAAAACTGTATCGCCTGATGTTCTGATGAACAACTTGAACGTCAGTAATCTCAGACAGCCCTATGATTATTTCGCACCTATTTTTGGTGTTATAAGTAATGTTTGTCCAGTTATAACAACGCTTAAATCGAACATTCTGTTTTGCATTCATACAGACTCCTATAAAAGGAAAGGTTTTAATCTGAAAATGTACTGAAGTAATGCAAAAACTGGGTGGCTTTGTAATTAGTTTGCATGCTGCAGACCCTTATTAAAAAGCGGAAGAAAGATACATTCCAAATGGACGAGAACCTAATGGAAAAAATCCCTAAAAAATCTGCTTCTAACCAACCACAGTAAGAATGTCTATATGTAGTAAACAGAAGACTGCAAACAAACATTAATGATAAGGGGATGTTACAGAGATCATCGGTACGAGGTTCCTCGCTTCATTTCAGTAACTGTGTGTTAACTTCATAGATGACGGCAAGAAAACGGTAACATATATATATATATATATATACCAATAGATCCAATTACCCCTCGCCTTCTATTATGTCTTCAGATAGCAGTTAGATGAGTTACGAAGTCCCTATTCCAAGAAGCAGGCAAGATCGGCCGGTGGTCACGTTCATTTTCAGCAGCAAAATTACTGGGTGTTCACCTCGTATCTTATGTCAGTGAACCGGCGGAAAAGTAAACGACGGGTTAGTAATCCTAGCATATCAATTACCCATCAACGAGTTTAGATTAGCTGGCTTCTTTGATTCTTACAACTATGAGTTGCCTTACAAACTCTTGGTTGCTAATTCACGGATGCTAACTGACAAGCATGATAGAACGTAAACGTCGACAGAAGACACCAATTCGCTTGATAAACCAGATTGTTAGCGGTCATTTTTCGTAATCACAGAGTAAAATTGGTCAAACTATCGTTTTTACAAATATGCGTCTATAGACTTCGCAATACATCTTTTTGAGGTGGAGGATGAACCGAGTTGAACAAGGCTACTCCAAGTTTAAAAACGCAGCTAACCGAGCACATTAAAGGCATAGCAACCTCTAGTATTTCGCTGACTAGCTAAAGACTAATGTGAATGTCACAACATGAACAATTTTACATCAAAGTTTGCTTTGGTAAGGTGCTTGTAGATTCTCCAATTTACGTCAAAGAGCAGCGGGTACCTCTGGTTATTGCTGCGATCACAGTCAACAAATCCAATGTCGAAAGTTTTTCTTCCCCCAAATTAGCTCAGTTCTTTAATCATTTAATAGTAATGTCATATTTTGTCATTTTCGTTTTCGTTTTCACATGTTTCTTATCATAGTTGTGGTGAAATTGGTGTCAATCACATGTAAGTTCACATCCCGAAGCCGTAAAATGTGTCCAGAGGGAATAAGAACGTTCAAGCCATTTACATGAAGCCGAACAACAGTACCATGTCATCAAACACTGGCCAAAATGAGAAATTGTGCAAACGGCAAATGCCGTTGCATGAGCTTCTCAATTCGACTCAAAACTGGATATCGTTCAGATGATAGGACAGATGAGAAACACGTTCTATGCAAGTCACAGCTATCGTAAGCTGATTTACAAAAAGACGACCGGAATTCAAACCCACGGACACAGTGATTAAGAGTTTAAGTAAATCAAACGAGCTCGCGTTCTAAGCCCGGTCGAACCGAACAGCAATCAGCTCTTCATGGGGAGAAGGTTGGTAGACTTTTTAGACATACAAAAAGGCTTAATTCCGTTGACAGGGCTAGATTTCAATTTCTTTGTCGAAAGAAGGGCATGTCCGACAAGTAAGCCCATACATGCTTGAAATCGTCAAAAATTAGGCTAAACGAAGGCTGGTTATGAGCACTAACCGTAATCCACGTTAACGTCTTAATCTCGACTTCATAAGCAAAGGCTTTCTATGCAAATTCAACTAGTAGCGTCAATTCTCATTAAGGTGGGAAAGTTCGTGAAATTGTTGTAAATACTGCTACTGCGCAATTAGCCTCAAACTGGGCAGGGTCAAATTATCACACAAAAAATATTCACACATTCGCTTATGAGTAATGCTGAAGCTGCCCGATAGCTCTGAGAGGAGACCTGAAAACTCCAACCAACAACCCAATGATCAGGACTTCTCAGCTTGGTTGAAGTAACAGAATTCACCAAACCCGTTAGGCAGTGTGTTTTGACTACTGATAGGCTGTCAAGAATCCGGCTGACATGAAGTGAACATTATTTACACCTGAATGCTGCTTTTGCACTCTGGAAACTGCAAAGTACGGCTGGTTCAAAGGAGGGAAGGCGAATGCTCCTGGGATACGCTTGAGACGACTAACGCCAAACCAAGACATACTTAAATTATAGCGATATTAGGTTTGCTATAACCACTCAATCAAATATCAATTTATTTTTCGGCAGTTGTGATAAAGTACACAGAAAGAACAGAGAAAATGCATCAGACGCAAACCACTATTGATCAACATTTTATGGGCCTGACGAATGTTCAAAACTCGCGTACGTTGGAATGTTTTGAGACAAAGTTGGACAATCCTTGGTAGCTGGTGTGCTTAAAAACATTAACCGTGGCCATCGCCCCTTTTTCACATTTATTTGTACAGCCTCTATGGGAAAACAAAATCCGTTAGATGGGAGAAGATTAACTGAAGGTTTGAACGAAAGGAATCTGTCGTTTACGTACGTGGTCGCTGATAGATGCTTACTCGCGCGGCTGTCTCCATCTGATGAGGACAAAAGTTGAGCAATAATGACATCAGATGTCGAATGCCCACAGCAAGAAATTAAACATCGCCATTCTCAAATCCGTAGCTCGACACACGGTTAGGACACAGACTCTCACAAGTGACTTATTCTCAGGACAAGAGCTGACGTGAATGAGCATTGCGGTGACCAGACAATAGATGGGAATTGATGTTAAAATCAAGCACGTCATATTGTGTTGGTTTACAGGTCCCATAACATGAAGAATTAGAGTGGTTACGTGCCCTTCAATACGTTTAATGCCCCTGCGTCGCCTGGGCATAATACAGTCGGCCACTGTTTTACATAATGTAAAAATGGAACCAGTTGGGATTGAGGTGTAATTTTTAAACCGCGAAAACAGCCTTCGACACATGTTACCTCACCGAAGAACGACAGGTAGCCGGATCTGATGATGCATTGTCATTTCTTAGAAACGGTCAGTTCAACAGTTACGTTTGTTCTCAGATATGTACTTTCTAAAAATAATTCGTCCCAGTAAGAACAATTCGACGTCGAGTTGAGTAGTAATCAGTCATAGGAGACAAACCTAGTGTTCTAGTTAAATATGTTGAATTGTCATTTCAGAGATCGGCTGCAGGCAAGCATTGTTTTCGGTGTAAAGCGGACGCAGCAAGCTGTCAATACGTTTCAAACAGGTACGTTCAAGGAATGGATAGCCGGAACTCTGACACTTTTACACTCTGTCTTTACGTAATTAATATCACGCTCTACTGATGCAAAACTTGATCAAAGTGGAACTGTCACCGAAAGACAAGAACGGCAAAAGCGATTATTGTGTGGTATGCAGCTATGTGCCCAGTCCCTTTAACAACACACTATAGATTGACCAGGACCGATGAAACCATATATGAAAGTAACATAAAGTGTGTGGGGATTTTCACAACCCATGAGAGGAAACAATAAAGATGAACGTTCTCGGGTTGAACTTTTGAGGATAGCACAGCGGAATCGAAGCGACTATTAGTTTGGAACAAACATGAGAGAGCGCATGTTTGCTGGAAACTGTGAGCTGTGCTATGGCATGCCAATTTGCAGGTCTGTAGTGGACAACACGTCGAAAGCATATTTACGCATATCGATGCGGTAGGATAAGATGTTTTAAAAATTTAGAACCTCGTAAAAAACTTAGAAATACGGTAGAAAAAAAGCTAAAACGGGCATTGCATGGGTGAACTCGATGACCTTAAGAGCACCGTTTTATGCAATGTCTGTTAAACAAAATGCTACGGGGTGAATTTTCGCCTGAGATAGAAATGCGCTTGGTATGAAACAGGATGAGGTGACACAGTACGAAACAGCCTTTAAAGACAATCGAGGTAACTAATCATAGACAATGAGAAAGACTAAATTTGTTGGCTTATCCTGTACAGGAATTAATGAAGATAGATACTCTCGAAACAATTTTCGACAAGCCCAAGATCGACTGCACGTACAGAAAGCTTAATTACGTATTCGGTGATGACCACCGAAAGGGCTTAGGCCTGGCGACAATTGTCGACAGAGTACAACACAATAGCGCCACTTGAAACATCAACGACTTGCTCGGTCAGTTTCGATGAGTCATCTGAACGACCGACATTCAGACCGCGCGAAAACACATGAATGCCGCCACACAGAACGATGTCGATCGTGCTGTCCTGAAACGCACTCATGTGTATATTCAAACATAGCAACAATCAAACGAATGCGCAAAGAAAATACGGATGGACACAGACATACAATCACTTCCAAGCGGGCTAACACCAATCAAACTATGTCCTACCGATGTAAAAAAGATTTGACGGTCTGATGTGAAAATGGTACATACACAAACATTACAACAGGACAGTTTAACGCAAAGATACAAGTGAAGCCCTCAGTATGAATAACAAAAAGACACCTTTCGTTGGTCGAACGTGGAGTTAATACTTAATACTACGGAACTAAATTTTCAGCAGTAGGTTGTATGACCACCAAACACTATCAGCCCTAGGTAAAATATGGCTGGAAGTGATAACCTGGAGAAAATAACCAGGGAACGCCCTAGAATACTTTAATATCATAACAAAAAACGGATGTAAAGTACTCAGATTTACAATGTATCGTCCGTTCCTATCGACCGTGATAAACTGCCAGCCATAAAAAATCCCCACTTAAATGAAACACGATAAACAATCATTACTAATGTCACTCGATCTTATCGTTACAGATAGCCATGTCATAGCAATGTGGAGTTCTCTTGCACCGACCATATTGTATCAGATCACGCCTGCGTTTTGTGACACAGCAGACCCGCATAAGACGTGGCATCTGTCCCTTATGTGGGATATGATGTCTGAAGGTCAATTAGGCACATCCACTGTTCCGAACAGTTGACCGAGTAACCGTCAAAGACACAGTCGGTACGTCATGTCGAGTGATGAAATTAGACAATAGGCCATTGGAATATTTCGAGAGGATAAAGTGAAATACTGCACCATCGAACTACTGAAGGTGTTAAGAGGTAAATCTCCTAACGAAACAGCCAAGACGCATCACGCCATATCGATCGGCCGGTCCAGTTCGGATGGTATGATTGTGGGTGGTGGTATGGTACCGCTTAGCCAATCTGACTGCAGGTGTGCGAACGACTGTGCGCTACCTGGACTGTGTTTTATCGCGTTGCCTTCTGATGCTCCCTCAAACGTGATTTGCTCTGATGTCCTGATTGCCATATATGACCATTTCATTTGGTTCGCTTTGTGTCTGACTGTCATATATAGTACTCGTTTCGTCCTATAACTTTGGAGTCACCGTAATCTAATTTTGACTCGCTCTTTCAATAAAGTGTTGCTGCGTCTTTGTTCTTTCTCGGTTTTGGGTCAGGTGATTGAGCGCGTAACCGAGGCGATGATCTAATATAAAGTGACATATAATAAAAGGAAATCCAAACAAAGAAGAAAACATACCCCACGGATCACAGTGCTAAGTAACTCACCATCGTGACGCTCTCGAATGCATTCGGGGAGACAAATCAGCCCTTGATGTGTTATCTGTGGTAACAAATAAACCACTTTACCACGGTCACAGTGTATCAAGCTCAAAGGAACAGTTCATAACGTATTGTGAACATGAAGATTAAGCGTAACTATCGCGTTTCCTTTACTTTGCGTACCACGACAGAACAAAATATTTAATGGCTTCACCATAGTTCGGGAAATCTTTAACACCGGCAATCTAGGGTCCGAAATTGGCCATTTGAAAAACAACGGTAAACTGTCATTCAATTAATCACCGGATATAATGTGCTCCTACAGCGGACCCCTGAAACGATCACCTACTGCGCTTGTCGTCACGGCGACTATGCGTGATCGGCCTTCGAACATTATGTGTGCCTGACAATGGATTTTTGTTTGCCTACATGCTGCACCGTCATGTTGAGGCTCAAGGGGATTGACTAAACTTAAAAGAATACACATCAAAAAGTAGACCGTCGAGAATGAATGACTGTTACCGAAAAAGCTCCCTGCAAGAATAGAGGTAAGCAACGTCATTGTCAACCACTCCTCCTGTTACAATTAGGGACGGTAATTCAGCAGTGATGAAAATTATGCTGGTCATTTGTGGAGTTGAAGTAAGTCAGCCATAAAGAAAGCATGATCTGGCTCGGTTATATGCGAGCGTTTAGTCGGTCTGAGATTACGAAAAAGAAAATCGTAGAAAACGTTCTAGACGGTGTCTGAACTATTGTCTGTTGCAGCGCATGCACACACGATAAACGTCTTACTGCCATCGTCAACAATCTATGACCAGCATATTGGCAGTTAACTGAGCAAACTTTCGCTGTCTTGGAGGTTTATAGGCTGCAGGTTTCCGACCACCGGTGTCCTACTAGCATTGCACGTGGCTAATGGGGCACTGCGTAAACGACAATAAAGTTTACCAACGTGTTTTTAAAACAGGTGAGTTCAACAGTTTGTTGCGTCGTGCGCCTTTTGTACAGCCAGGGGCAGACCAGAAGTAGCAAAAAAGTGGTCATCGTAGAGCGTGCTTTCAAGGGATAAGAACTCTAACGTTGAGGCATGGTTCGCAGCAGCGTAACAAGCTCATGATAGGACCATACGGTCAACAATTGCGTGGTTAGGCATGTTGGCGTGAATGGCAATGAATCAAAAAAAGCGCTCCAGTTGTCAACACGTGTGTTCCCCTTTTTCTTCCACCTATCATGGCGCTTACATCTATCACACTATAACAAGTTTGGTATATACATCAATTTGTATATGTCTGTACATGTATCGGTGCGATAGCCATTCCAGGCTAACCGCAGGATTTTGCTTCATTATCATCAGAGACATGGAGAACGAACCGTTAAACGAGGCATTTTTGGAACAGGATTTCAAATGAATTATAAAATCAAAAATGGGTTTTGAAGGTCTAACATACAGCCAGTTAGAGAAAAAAGTACCCACCAGAACGGCCAGTTACGTGAGGTCAATGGCGCAGTGGTAAACACGGTTGCCTCATGAACAGCATGTCCGTGGTTCAAGTCCCGGCAGTGGCGATGATATGCACTACTGAC